>JASGAU010410709.1:0-16230 GCA_030220045.1 Australoheros facetus | reverse complement strand
TTTCATTAGTTGTCAGTTATAATCATCAAAATTAAAAGAAATAAACATTTGAAATATATCACTCTGTGTGTAATGAATGAATATAATATACAAGTTTCACCTTTTGAATGGAATTACTGAAATAAATCAACTTTTTCATGATATTCTAATTTTATGACCAGCACCTGTACTACCCCTGTGAAAGGCCCTACATGAAGAGGATGTGAGATTCTTTGACACCCAACATCCAGACGGACATTGTAACAACAAGTAGCTCAGTGTTCCAACATTCACAAGAATCGCAACTAGAGACTGATGAGATACAACAGAAATGCTACTGCAAGGGAGATAGCATCATCATCATCATCATCATCATCATCATTGCCACGCTTCGAATTTGGGAACCAAGCCCCAAGAACAACTGACAGCTGAACACGAAGAAGATCATGGCTAAGCTGGAAACCTGGACTCTGGACCCTCTGTAGCTGATTACCAAGACTATATGAAGCATCCTCTGAATGTCTAATAGAAGATTTGAATGCAGCACTATAGACAATCCCTACTTAGACCATCACTGAAACCACCCAGTTGATCTATACCATGGCAAGAGTGAACCTTGAGATGCTTGGGCATATGATCAACATTCCTGTGATGAGACTTTGTATCGCTGTCTTTATTACACATTTTTACATTTGACATTTTTAATAATGTGTGAGACAAAATCCATTCTTTAATGACATTTTGTGTCATTATTATTTGCATTAAAATGATGTATGCATGTATATGTCTATGCATGCACATGCACAACACAAATGCCATATGTAGCCTACTGTCTACACAAAAATCAGAGCCACACACTGAAAGCGTGAAAACTATAACTCCAATTGCAAGGGTACTACATAACCCACAGTGCTAAGCTGTTTTGAGTTTTACACTACATATTTTTTATTTACACAACCTTTATTTTTAGAAGATTTTTAATTGATACTCAGAAAACAGTTATTCAACATATTCGTATTCACAAGTGTACATAATTATATCCTAAGTTGCCACAGATACTTTGTATCTAGTAGCAATATTATGATGAATAATTGACATACCACTCATTTCTCAGTTGCCACTTTCAGGGACATACCATGCTGTTTGCTTGTGTTTGACTACCTCTGTGTTTGTCTGCATGAAGTAGAATTGCATAAAAACTACCACGCCTAACTACAACATTCAGTATGGCGGTGAAGAGGGGGAAAAGGAAGAACTAATTAAATTTAGGTGTGTCTCTGGTTTACCTTCCTTGGTGGAGAATGTGTTTGTTGGGGAAGAATGTGCTCCTTGAGTGCCTTCCTGGTCTATGTTGGATGCTGAATTCGGAGCCCACCTATTAAATTCCCCAAAACCTTCACTACATATTTAAGGATAAAATAATTAGATTAATCTTGATGGAAGAGTATGCAAGCTGTAACTTGACTGTTCGAGATATGTACTAGTAATTGCAAGGTCAGTAGTGAGACATGGCAGGGCAATATATAATAGTATATATAATAGTTGGTTAGAACAGCTGAAAATTACCCATCATATTGGATTTCTGCAGAATAAAGCCTCTGAAGTCAGAAGTGTTTTAAGACTTGGAATGTAGAAAGATTTCCAACAACAAAACGGCCCTACCAATAACTCTTCTCCTCTGCATCACTCTCTATAAACCTTTGCGTGTGGCGATGTTATTGAGGTTAATAATAATACAAACAGAAGGATGCTTGTTTTGATGGATGAGGAAAACTGGCATTTAAACTATGACTGCTAAAACAATGCTTTACTGAAAGACGAGCAGGTAATATTTCAAAGGATGATGGAGAATTAATGTTCATTTTTTCCCTTAATGTGTTATCCAGCTTGATTTTAAAGATAGTATATTATGCTCTTCCTCATCTGTCTTCTTCTTTGGCTCTGCAGAGTAATCCATTTCCCTCAATTTCAGGTCTTGAGGCTTGCCACTAAGGGCCACAGGATCAATATTTGCCAAGTTTAAACCACAGGATTATCCATCTGTCAGGGCTCCCAACAGAAGCTCTCAACTGTGACATAAATCTTGGACTGTCCTCCACCATTTGAGAAGGTCACACCTCAAAACAGCCTTTGTTATATTGTACACCTAAAGGAAGGATTAAGTAGTCAATAATGTCACTCTTACAAATACATTGTACAATCCAACCCACAAAATGCCTTGAATGTCTTATAAATTTCACAAAATATGCTGAAATCTCAACTTTGTGTTAAAAAAAAAGAAGTTCAGACTTTGAAAATAGAAAGCTTAGCTACTTCTCTCTGCCCTTTCTGTCACCCACCAGAAGAGCACAGGAATATGCATGTGTGTCAAACTAAAAGTAAGTCACACAGGCCTGAAGACTGGTTTGGAACCACCTGTTAACCTGTGGTCACAAGAGGAAAAATATATATATTCCCTGACCAGATGGTGAGTGATTGCTGGCTGTCACCATCAATCGATTTCACAGTGAATACCAGCAACCGCTTGCGACCAGTCAGAGAACACACATTCTTGCCATGTTACCTGGGGTTCCCAGATGGTGAGTGACGAGCCTCTAGACTTGTGGGAATGGACCATCAACTTCTGACATGGGATTTCAACCTGCCTCAGGTAACAGTTCTGTGTGGTCTGAAAAAGACNCCCCAAAAAAAAAAGTAAAATAAAATTATTAAATAAAAAAAATACAATTAACAAAAACACGGTTTGTTGATTGTTGATTTTTAACTACACTCAACAAAAATCTAACTGCATGAAACAGTTTCTCTATTTCATCTCATAACTAATCAACAATGTATAAGCACAACAATTTGCATATACACTCAGTGTCAGGCTTCAATACCAACCAGGGTTTCAGATCTTTATGCAGCAGTCCACATGTTATCACAAAGCAAACACAGCGTGGTCAATGATCAGAGTTCACAGCACTCAGTACTGAATGTGTCCACTGTTGGTGGCACGCATGTGCGGCACATAGACATCACCAGATTGTTGATAGTGGCATGTGGGATGTTGTCCTATTCCTCCTGGAGTGCATGGGCATGTTAAGGGATAGGTCATTTTAACTTAACCTTTTGGGTTTGTGTGTTTAGATTTTTGTTGAGTGTATATTTTCATGCACAACTCAATAGTTGTTTTTTTTTTATGTGTACTTAATACGCAGTGTTTTACATATATATAGAAAAATTGCATATCAATATTTTTAAAACTTTGCTCGCTTGATAACACAAAGCCAATATACATGTCATATGTTAATCAGACTTACTCTGAGTAATATTTTAATTACAACCTCGGGTTTTGCCTTGGGCATATTGGTAGTATTGAAAGTCAGTGAGGCAGCAGATTTGTGATTTTTAAAAACTTTGCAAAATAAATCTTTCAAATGTCATGTTGCAGGATTTCATTAGTTTAGTTAGCAACATATCACACAAACATTTTCAGATAACAGCGTTTTCTTATATTCCAATTGTTTTGGAAGAGTTGTTTACTAGCATGGGTGTGTTAAGTTTACAATTCGGCCTTTTCTTTTGTGTGTTTGTGTGTGTTATTTGTATTTTCTGTGCCAACTAGTTTTTCTTTCTTCTTTTCTTGTGCAGGAAATAAATGGTCATGATAGATTTCTGTAGCACCTATTTATCAAATGAACATTTTTTAAGGATTGATTTGTCAAAATCATGGAAATTTTAAAATTTGTTTAAATTAAATAATTTTCACTTATCAACTCAAAATCCTGCACATGTAAAATTTTGTCAGCATATCTTACTGTGAAAAGGTGAATTAGCAACAATATAAATTTAGACTCTCTTAATGGAAAAAAAAGAAAAGGGTAACACCCAGTTAATGCATTTATAATTTAAAATCTTTTGTTTTACTTAAGTTTCAGTTTAGCATGAAGCTTTACTGTTCACAGAGCACAAGATTTACAAGCTCTTGGACCACAAAAACTTTATCAAGTGTCCATCACAGTGTATGAGTGAACAAATATATCTGGGCACCAAGTTAAAATACTGGTATGGCACTTTATAACCTTATTTTATAGGAAACACAGGCTCAACATTTAGTTTAGGTGCTACTCACATCCTGGATGGAAATAACAAAGCTGATTGATAGATGACCATTTTGTCCAACCACTGACTTCCTGTGCTGGATTTTAACTTAAATTGAATTTCAAGCTCCAATGAGATGTCAGTGTTAACACACTAGAAACACTCTCAGGGAAAATGTTGCTGTCAATGCAGAAAGACATTTTGGCTTTTCTTCCTTCATTCTTTGGCCATTTACCAAACATGCTCATTCATCATTCATTCAAATATGCTCTGGAGGAACAGTGTTTCCCCCATCTGATAGATTTGAAAGGTTAATATTCAACTTACAGCTTTTCTTAAGAAAACTGACAATTTTACGTATGTAGTGATGAGAGCAAATACTATAAAATTCATTATTCATTATGGATTTTAGAGCATGTAAAAGTAACAATGCTGTGTGTGTTCAAGGACTCTTTCACATGAAAAGTTATTCTGTTATAAAAATCAACATATAGACTTTGTTTCAAGGTTAGTGTAAGAGTAAGGTTAAGGCAACTGGTTCTAAAAGCCCCTAGAAAATGAATGTGATTTCATGTAATGTTTTTAGAAGTGAAAATATCACACATAACTGATTCTGATCAAAAATTTTTTTACCTCTGAACAAAATTACCAGTTGTTATACATTATTTAAATAGCTAAATAAATAAATAAAAATACAGCAAGAAGATGCGGAGGGATTAAATTGCACTTATGACAGTAAGCGCATCAAAGATTTTACAGAGCATAGCACTTTACAAGCTTATACCAAAGCCCTTTTGGCTCCCTGTGTCTATGGCCTATCATGCTGGATATGAATATTTTTAATAAACCTTATCAACATTGCACAGTCCAAAAATATATATTTAGTCCAATCTGTCCAGCTCTGCATAATTGAATGTAAAGTGTCTTTTATATGATGCTAAAATGGTTTACATTTCAAAAGCGTAGCTAAAATAGCTTCTATTCAATTCAAACAGCTGAAGGGATGGACAGTCTCACTCTTCTAAATGAGTAATATGTATTCTCACAGATGAGTACTGTCTTGTTGTTTTAGCACGGAACTGGACAGTTGGAGAACTGGAAAAAAAAAAAAGGAAAATGGTAAACTTATTTCTTTTTCCTCAGCAATACGAGCGCTGCACTTTCTCAGTGTCATAGGTTATTGATAAAGCTCCATCAAACTCGCTGTATTTCCACTAAAGAGAAAACTAAATGGAAGGAATGTTAAAGATAGTAAACAGAAGAGGTTATCTATAAACTTTCCTATGCCGAGCATCGAAATGCTAGTTCAATAAAGAAAGATCATTTTACGGAACACCCAGGAATGCATGCAGATCAGTGAATACAGATTTTTCTTATTGGACTCATGCATAAGCTTCATTTGGCTGTGTGAACAGAATAAAAGACTAACCAACTAAAACGTTTCACCACAGTCAAAACTGCAGTTTGACAAACGGTCAATATTCTGCTTGGAGTGAAAAGCATCTAAAGGCAAAATATGCTTTTTAATATAAACAGGATCAGTAGTAATGCTTAAACTTCCAATAAATTAGCCTCCTGATGTGAATCTGACATCAGCCTTTTCACTTTGATGTAAAAAAAAAATTGTACACAAAATCTCAGTGAATCCTGTATCTATACTGCTTGAGCTTCTGAGACAATGTGTAATTTATTGTCAGCATTGTAGGTAGTGCCTTATGTCATTTGGTTCAATATTGGGGGGGGGGGTGTCTTTATACTTCAAACACACTCTGAAGTATGCAGGTTCACATAAAGGCCTTAACAAACTAACTAAACAACATTAAGAATTCAGACTGAATTAGGCTGGATCTGACCAAGAGAAAGGCCCGAATGACTATGATTTCAGTTCAGCATTTGATAAGACTCACAATTAAATTGTCACAGGTGGACGTAATTCTGTTGGTTAGTTCATCAAATCTTAACCTCACCTACTGTATCTCACAGGCCTTGCAACTCCGTAGAATTCCCTAAGTTCACTAGAAAGGGATGCAGACTGTGCAAAATGAGTGACTCTTGAATATTATGACGTATATAACAACAGGCTGAAATGGCATTGCTATAGAAGAGTGTGACATGGGCACAACGTACAACGGCACAATGTACTAGTGTTAAAAATGTGTGCATGCACTATTGACATTATTAAAAGTGAATCTTAATTTCATGTAATGTTTTAAAACCGCTGCACTGCTCTTCTCATAAAATGACTTCATCTCAATTCCATCAAACAGCAAAGTACAGGATCTCTTTTATTCTAACGCAGACATTAAACTCACACAGAGCTCACGGCCAGCTGCTCTTAGTTTGTGTTTCTTTCAAACCTAAAATATTCCTGCATTTTATTTTGTGTGTATCATTAACCCAGGGAAATGCATTAGAATTTAACCTGGCATATGTATTCTATAGTCAGGCTGTCAGCGGTGGACTGGAGCTGAACACATCATTTTGCTTTCACTTCAAAGGTAAAATCAATTTGAAGAGAACCCGGAGTGTGAAAGGGGAGTGTGAGGGCATTAGGGTAAGTGTAGACTCTTGGCCCTTGATATCTTTCTGTGATGATGACCCAGGCTCACCATGACCTTTTTTCCATTCCGTTTCAGTAGAGGTCAGAATTTTTGCCACAGCTGTGAACCTGAGGTCAGTCTACCTCCCGCCAGCAGCTGCTCTCTGTCTTATGATGTTAGGTTCACATTTCAGTTCTCACATGCGAATAAAACTGAGGAGGACAAAACTGCGGTCCACATATTTTATTGTGTCTTTTTGACAAACCACACTATTGCCTGTGTTGTAGTACACAAAGTGAAACAAACAAACACATATGAATAGGAACTATAGCTTTTTATTTGTTTGGTATCTCCCACTTTGCTTAAGGATGCCTGCCTCATAGAAATTTGTTTAATTTGCAAATAATCTGCAAACATTTCTCTTTTTTTGTTGTTAGCGAAGAAACTGTTCTTCTATATATTTTGCAAATTGCAAAAACAACTTTGAAACGCAGAACTGAACATTTCAGTAAAACAGTTATGTTATTTTCATGAATATAACATTCTTCCTAAATATAACCAAACACTGTGAATGTCAACCCCATTCCTTGATTATATGCATCATTCATTCATTCATTCCAAGAGAAAGAAAGAAAGAAAGAAAAATATGGAATTACATTTATGTCAAAAGTCATGAAAGAAAGTGTGCATTGGGATCTAGCAATCACAACTTTGGCCCAAATAAACCTGACAACAAAAAGTTGCTCTTTCTGTAGCAAACACATGCAACTGCACATACCACGACTGGCTGAGTGCTTCAAAATGTGCCTTAGAATTCTTCAGCTTTTAAGATTTTTTCAGTATCAAAGTGATGCCAGTGATAAATCAGGACATCCACCTGTGCACAGCAAAAATAACAGCTGTAGTTAAACTGGCAAACCTCACTTTGCAAAAAAAATCCTCATGACAGTAAGTTACTGATGTGTGGAACAAATCAACTCCTTAAAGTGACTTTTGATTTATTCATAAGAAGATCCAAACCCAAATGTTTTATGTTGAACTCCATTTAAAGCTCTAATATTGTTTAGCAGAATACAAATATATAATGATCTAATAAATTATAGTCTGATTTACCTACACGAATTAGCTCTAGCTGTGGTATACACATTAACAATTATATTGAGTTTGAAGTATATTTTAAAGCAGAACATTTTTACTTTTACTTCAGTAAAAGTTTATTTTACAGAATACACATACAGTAAACTGTAGTATTACTATGTGCATATAAGTATAGGATTTAGGATAGAATACTTTTTATACAAATGTAAAAAGCTGATAATCAGGATTTGATCAGAGCATTTGTTCACTGCTTATTGAAACAGTGAATAGTCATTTTACTAATAACCACAGATCCAAGTATTTACCAGAAACAGCTCTTTAATATTGTTTTTGCTGGTCTCTTAATGAAAGCTATTAAGATTTTTAAATAAGCAAACATATAAATGTGTCAAACTAAAATCAAAAATTTTAAATAAAATTGTGCAGTAAATATTTTAGCAGTGACAACAGATGACAGATAGACATGTGGTATTTCCCTGTGGTCTGCAGGTACAGGGCAGAGATATACATAACTAAAGTTTATCCGCTGGTTAGCTGCACAGAGATAACTGCAAAGCATAAAAACTTAGCATACCTAGCACACAGCAGCTGCAAGGGTGGTATGTAATATAGTTATAAGACCCTTTAGATTTACAGAAAATGATAGCTGTTTTATCAGACCCTAGTTCAGATCAGAAAAATGAGCTACTTACTGTTGTCACATTGTGTTGTAAAAAGACAGTCACATCCTCTCCTGTTCACTCCACAGACTGCCTGTTCCCAGGACCTGTAATATTATCTGGGTGAACTATTATAGTGGAGCCTGAACCCACAGTGAGTGGAGCTCTGTAGCCAGATGTGTACAGCTGTGTTTCACTGAGTGACCATCTGGCAGCAACATAAGCACTTTTTATATTTGTTCACATATTGGAAAATTCAGTTTACTCAGTTGACTATGAAAACAATTTTTTCCTCTTTCTCAGGAATGATGTGTGCTTCTCATTATGATGACTTTCTTTTTTAACTATAAAAGGCATGTGATGTTTTACAACAGACTAGTGGGACAGGAGTGCAGAGGCTTCAGAACTTGTTTTTGAATCCTCCGGTTTCAAAGATTTACTCAGGATTAAAGTAATCCAGTGACAGTTGCAAGTAATTCCACTGCTTCACAACAGTAAGTGTTGATAGTTAATTTGTCAGTCTTTATTTTCCAAATTGTAAACTTGAATATTTCTTTTCATTCACCTCTTTTTATACACCACTATGCATTTAATAATTAGTTATTATTAATCTCTGGGTCCCCTCCACAGCATGTCTTTTTTCCTGTCTCTCTCCCATCAGCCTCAACTAGTCTTGGCAGATGACCACCTCTCCCTGACCCTGGTTTTGCTGGAGGTTTCTTTCTGTTAAAAGGAAGTTTTTCCTTCCCACTGTCGCCAAGTGTTTGCTCATAAGGGGTCGTTTTGATTGTTGGGTTTTCTCTGTAATTATTGTATGGTCTTTACCTTATAATATAATCTGCCTTGAGGCCACTGTTTGTTGTGATTTGGTGGTATATAAATAAAATAAAATTGAATTGAATTGAATACCATTTGAAACACTCACATTAGGACCCCTCTTCCTTTGGGCTCAGCTCCAAGCTCAGAGAGCGTGGAGCTGTAGCAGCACGCACAAAGCAAACACTCTCACGTGTGCGATGGTTTCTTTGTGCACATCACTGCTGAGTTGTACCTGTGTGGGTTTTTGAATTTATGCGCGAATACCTGTGCCCATTAAAAAATAAAATTATTTGCTTGTGATTCTGTTTTTTTCTCATGTGTGACTTAAATATAATTCCACAGAAAAACACTCTTTTTTTGTCCAATAAGCTAAAGCTTACATTGCATTGGCAAACATTGCATTACATAAATAGGTAAAGAATTTACAAAGATATATTGTATTCTGTTAAAAATGGGCTTATATGTGTCTGCTTGGATTATCTCAACATTTCATAACTAACAAATGTGTATGTATTCCTCCTGTAGAAGGAAATGCGGTACATGGGCCAACTGGTACTTGTGCTATATTCGTAGCCTAAGAAGATATTCAGGGCTGCCAGATAGAGAGTGACATTAACCACAATAAACAGCCTAGCTTGGGATATGTCCAAGCTAGGCTACTGCAGCTCAGCAATGTTCTGGTGCTGGTTCTGATTAAAAGGTGTCAGATACACAGTGCATCACAGTTTGTGTATGGGGCTGCATAGCTGCAGACCAGTCAGGGTGTCCATGCTGACCCCTGTGACCTGCTGAAAGTGCCAATAACAGGCATGTGAGCATCAGAACTGGACCACAGGGCAATGGAAGAAGGTGTCCTGGTCTGATGAATCATGTTGTCTTTTACGTTACGTGGATGGCTGGGTTTGTGTGCGTTGCTTACTTGGAGAACCTGGCACTAGGATGTGCTATGGGAAAAAGGCGAGCGTGAAGAGGCAGTGTGATGCTTTGGGCAATGTTTTGCTGGGAAACCTCAGGTCCTGTCATCTATGTGGATGTTACTTTGACATGTACCACCTTCCTAAGCATTGTTGGAGACCATACACCCCCTTTCACGGAAATGGTATTTTCTGATGACTGAGGTGTTGACTTGGCCTCCACATTTCCCAGATCTCAATCCAATAGAGCATCTGTGGGATGTGCTGGATAAACAATTCAAATCCATGGAGGCCCTAAATCGGCACATACAGGAAGGATCTGTTGCTGACATCTTGGTGCCAGATACCAGTGGAGTCTAGTGGAGTCCATGTCTTGACAGGTCAGGGCTGCCAAAACAGCCCTGACCTGTCAGTCAAAAGTTTGGACACAGTGTTTAACCTCTTGACTGGTACTACATATATAAAATTAATAAACAACAGAAAATGTTGCTTATTCTGTGATCCATGGCCTGATAATTTCTTCCTCCAAAAATGCAGGTTTTGTTTAAGCTAGTTGTTTGCATTGCAAATCTGAACACTCATATTTATCATTGGGAATAAACTTTTTTTGTAGTTTAGGTATGATAACATGTTATTAAAAATCCTCTCTGGGGAACTTTCTGTTTTGGAGATATGATGGGTTGACATGATAACATCAACAACTACATTTGAACTAACACATTGCAACATAAGCAAAGTTCCTTTTGAACATATATCCAGAAATGCCCCTTTAGGCTTTCTGTCAGGAGGGATGGGAGTGGTGTGGAGATTGGGGGATGGTAGAGTGGAGCCATGCTCAGCACTTAATGAATATTCAGTGAGACATTGCTGAGCATCAGCTCAGCAGGTGCGGAGAGGGTGATGTGAATGTAAACCCGCTTTGCTGTAGCTTAAGCTTGCAAGTCCCAGATATTTCTCTGTGAAAGATGCTTTGATGCAACTGCTGTCTCATTATACACAACTTTACACAGCACCATATATTGAAAGTCTATTGACTATGCACAAGTTGTTCTTTATGATGGTCCCATTTCATTATTACCCAGTCATTTTATTACAAACTTATGTCAGTATTGTATAAAGAACTGTTATACTCTATATTACTTTAATACACTTCCTTCTTCTTTTCTTTGTAACAAAACAAAACAAAAAAACAAAAATAAAAACATACGCTCCACACAAAAGTCTGAACTCTGGAAGGTTTGTAGCCCAGTCTTAATGGTGATGCCTTAATTAAAGTAATTCAATTAATGATAGATTGTATGCACTATTACAATATTTCAGACGTCAGATTGTCCAAATAGGGTGTATAGCATTCACCTAAAATAAATTTACCACTTTTAAAAAAGAAAAGACTAAGAATATTAGGCCGAGGAAAGAAGAAATATCAATTGCAGCCACTGAGCATTTTGCTCTTTTTTTTGCTCAACTTTGTTACTTTGTTCCTATCATGATCACAAGAAGTCTTGGACCCAAAAGTGAACACAAGACTGAATCCAAAGCTAACCAGTTTATTTACAGCAAGCAAATCTTACCTTAAACAATGGGGAGCTCACAGACAGGTTCTGTAATCCCAAGAGCATTAGTCTATGGTGTGGGCAGCTGGGGAGGTCAATTCCATGGATGTTGAAAGGATATTATGATGTTATTTTGTTCTTTTTCCTCCTCAGGAGAGCAGTAGAACGTGGGGAAGCAGGGTGAAGATATTCCCAAAGGTGTGCTGGGGGGGGAGAAACTCCAAATAACAGTGGGTGAGCAGCAGGCTGGAACCAACAGGTATACAACCTGTGGACCGGGGCAGGTAGACAAGATGGTAAGAGGCAAGTTCAGAGAAACAACTCAATAACAATTTTGCTTTTCAACTAAGCCTTGACTATTTACCAGCTGTAATGATCTGGTGGCAAGGGGAAGTTAAGCCAATCCTTTTGTGCAATGCAGGGGCAGACAACAGAAGAAGAGAAAGAGCAGGAAGCCACAAGATCCCATGACAGTATCCCACTTGGTGACTTGCCTGGTTTTCAGGTGGAATTCTCTCATCAGTCCAGAATTACTAGTTGAGGGATTAAAAAAAAATGCTCTCCAGGAAAATAACCCTCCTAGTCAACAAGGTATTGGAGACCTCGGGTGAAGATCCATGAGGAAAGTGATCTCTTCCTGGGAGGGAAACAGGGGCTGATACCCCAGGTTAAACCAGTACCTGTGGAAGTCATGGTTTTGGGATAATACTCAAACCAGAATAGCTGTGAACTCCAGGTGCTCTGATTTACAGCTGAAATGCAATGAAGAGCAACCTCAAGCCCGCTCTGTCAGCCCATTGCTTTGAGGGTGATAATCTGATGTGAGACTAACCTTAGCACCTAAAGCCTTACAAAAGGTTCCCCAGACCAGATGAACTGTCGGCTGCAATCTAAACCAATATCAGCAGGGATGCCATGAAGGCAGAAAACATGAGATACTTGGATATTAGCTGTTTCTAGGGACATGGGTGATTTTGTGTGGGCTATGAAATGAGCTGTCTTGGAGAATCTACAATGGTGAGAATGACGGTTACCCTCAGATGGAGGGAGTCCACCAACAAAATCAACAGCTATATGGGATTAAGGACTATTAGGGATGGGTAGTGGCTGGAGAAGGCCCGCTGAAGGGTGATGACTAGATTTATTCCTAGAGCAGACAGAGCAAGCCGAGACATAAAAATTGATGGTTTGCGGATGGCCACCAGCTGGTGGTGTAAGAAATTCACCCCAACCCTGGTGTCAGAAGCATCAGCATCCAAGATAGATTGGATGGATGGGTTAGGCTGGATCCATACCTGGGCAGAAACAAAACTCTCCCTAAGGCTCTTAAATTCAGTCAGTGTTGTCAGCCCATGTAAAAGGAACAGCTGTAGATGTGAGTTGGGTTAAGGGAGCAGCTACCTTACTAGGAATGTTTGATCAAAGCAAATCCTAAGCAAAAAAAAAATACATATTTGATATCTGATTTAATTAAAAATATGGGACAGAGCATATATATATATATATATATATATATATATATAGTGTTGCTTTGTCTTGTAACTCTTTGGAAAGGAAATTAATTGTTTTTGCTTTGGAAGCCAGATGTTCCATTTTATTGCAGTATTTCTCCTTTGTTGTTTGCAGTGTGGCATTTTCTTGTGAAAATAAACCTAAAGCCTGGGACTACATAATTTACATTATTTGTCTGTTAATCATTTGGCTTCTTTCACCTACTTAAGTGGTTGCTTCAATATCCCATCTTGCAGTAAAGAAAAGTTTAACTTACGACCTGCCCACTTTGCACTGCTAGTAGGTATTTTTCCCGTTGATGCTTGAAGTCAATGAGTTGGCTCTCACTGCATTACTGTATCACGTCCTGTTCCTGTTACAATGTACACAGATGTTTTGTGCAGCTTAATCTGTGTAACTTGATTAATTACAAATCTTTAGATAACAACTTATTTCGTAGTGTCATTTTCATGTGCTTTAGCCAAAGCACACTCTGGTGATTCACCTGTAAATTGTATTCATAGTATTCACTTATTGTATCATTAGGGAATTATGAGCTTAGCATAGCTATTAGCTTAGCTTTCAGCTGAGTCATTAAAAGCATGTCATCCTCACCTGTTCCCCCTGCACTTTCCTGCTCAGTATATCAAATGTTAAGTTACTCAGCCCAACACGACTTGTAATAAATGTAGCCTGTTTGTAGCTTTAGAGGCCAAGGCTCAGTGAATTGGAGACCTGGCTCTGCACCTACAGCTAGCCAAGTCCCTGTGGTCGGTGTGGAAAAAGGTAGGTTAGCCACCGTTAGTTCTCCCAGAGGATATTGCCCTGAGCAGCCAGGAAATCAGTCTGGCTGGGTGACATTGAGGAGGAAGCATAGGCTTAAACAGAAGCCCTGGAACACCACCAACCTGTTCACATCTCAAATCTTTTTTTCACACTCAGCGACACACCTGTCAAAGAGTAGACTCTGGTTATTGGCAACTCTGAAGAAACGTGATGGCCAGAGCAGGTACCATAGACTTTTGACTAAGGCTAAATGTAGATTTCATAAAATAATCATTCACATCACCAGTATCCGCACCCAGTTATGTCAATCAGAGGTCACAAAAGTTCATATTGAATTGGTGGGTAACTTTGCCAAAACAATACCAGATGCTGTAGTTTTCTGTAGTTTTCACTGAGCTCCCCCCCCCCCCTTACCAGTCAGACCAGATCTGTGTCCAAGTTCAGGGGCTGCATTCTTCAAAGGCTGCATTTGTAGGCCGATTACGTCACAGCGAGGCGACGAAGGCTGTCCAAATTCGAAGGCTCCTCCAAATGCGGTCGACGAATGCGTCCTTTTCTCGAATTTGAAGGATGAGTCCGGTGTATCCTTCGTGACCTACCATATCCCATGATTCATTGCACATCAAAAATGGCGGAGGATAGAGGCCAAAAAGTTTGAAATGTGACTTTTAAGATGTTTTCAGGCGAGAATGTAAACGTGTAAACCTCAAATATCAGGTCGTTTTATCAAGATATCGCTTAATTGCAAAAAATGCTCCGACATTTTCGGAGCTGTCCGTTGCCGCTGCTCTACCAGCAGCTCACCTCGCTAGCTGCCAGCTGACCGGAACGCCCGACTGCCGGCACATCCTTTTCAAACCCCCGCTGGCTTTCGCCGCTGAGTGGAAGTTAAACACAGATATAACTCACTCAGATGATTTCTAACGGCTGATGTTTGGTTTGTTTCAGTGTTTCATTTGTTCCTCAGCAAATTGGTTTGCCTGAAATTAAAGTTAAGCATCATAACTGGATAGTTTTATTCAACATTAATGTCTCACTTAATATAGTTGGATATTAATCATTAGCTCACCTGTATTCCTTAAAGTTGAAATGTTCTATGCTTGTTTTAACCGCTTAAAATTAAACCACAAAACCGAGCAAAAGTTTGTTCTCCCTTTAACCAGCTGCTTTTACACAGCTGCTTCGCATGTCACTGTCAGAAACAGTCATATTTCAAACTTTTTGGCCGCTGTCTTCCGCCATTTTTGTGTCTGAGTTTGATGAGCAATGAATCATGGGATATGGTAGGCCACGAAGGATACACCGGACCCATCCTTCAAATTCTAGAAAAGAAGGACGCATTCGTCGACCGCATTTGGAGGAGCCTTCGAATTTGGACATCCTTCGTCGCCTCGCTGTGACGTAATCGGCCTACAAATGCGGTTTTCGAAGGACGCGGCCCCTGAATTTGGACACAGCCTATAATGCTGCTAGTGAGGAGCGCTGCAGAGTTTAAACGAAGCATCGAAACAGTAAATTTGTGTCGATAATTTTTTAGAATCGAATTAATCAAGTTAATCGATGAATCATTGCAGCCCTATTTTTGACCCAATATGTCATTCAGTGCACATATTAAAAAAATATGTAGGACTGCTTTTTTTATTAGCACATCTGTAAAATTACAAACAGCCTGTCTCAGAGTGATGTTAAAAAACTAGTTCATGAATTTATTACTTCTATCATAGGTTGGACTATTGTGATTCATTAATATTAAGTTGCCCTAAAAGCTCCCTGAAAAGCCTTCGGTTAATCCAAAATACTGCAGCGAGAGTGCTGACAGGCTAGAACGAGAAACCATACTTTTCCCATATTGGTTTCTATTCATAGGCTCCCTGTTAAATCTAGAATTGAATTTAAAACCCTTCTCCTCACATACAAGGTGTTGAATAATCAGATCCCATCTTATCTTAAAGAGCTCATACTACCATTTCACCCCATTAGAACACTTTGCTCCCAGATTGCTGTCTTTCTTGTGGTCCCTAGGGTATTAAAAGTAGAATGGGAGGCAGAACCTTCAGCTTTCAGGTCCCTCTTCTGTGGAACCAGCTACCGGTTTTGAAGACAGACACCCTCTCTTCTCTCTTAAAACTTTCAATTTTGATAAAAACTTATAATTAGGGCTGAATAGGCTGCTGGGGGCTTCCCATAATGCACTGAATGTTTGTTCTTCATCCAGCTTTTTTCACTCTCACTGTGTTTATACAGCACTCTGCATTTAATCATTATTATTGATCTCTGCCCTTCTTCCACAGTGTGTCTTTTGACCCGC
>JASGAU010410708.1:9430-21960 GCA_030220045.1 Australoheros facetus | reverse complement strand
CGCCACAGCAGACGGCAGAGAGACGAATCTTTCTGGACATGCCACGTTCCAAAGGACCAGCAGGTGTGGCCATTCATTCCTTTGAGGTAAAGTACTGCCTTTCCTTTTCAGTCATTTCCATCTTATTTTCTATGTTTACAATTAAAAGCTCCTATTATTAATGTCACGGTTAAAGTTTCTGACTTTATAGCAAAATTTAGAAAGTTGTGCCCTTTCCTCTTTCAATGACTGTGTAAACATACAGTTTTAAACACTGCACAAAATCATATTTAGTAGTAATTAACCTTTTTAGGCTTTTGACTTCTATGGCTTATTTATAGGCACATCAATATTTACAAATAGGGAAACAATAACAATCAGTGTAACTAGCTGATGATGATATGAGCAATACCACACACAGGATGTCTTCTTCTCAACTGTAACTGTACCAAGCTGGATGCAGGCCCTGCACATAATTCCCCCTCCTTTAGAAACCCTTCTGTGAAAGGGAAGTCCAGTTGATCCCAGCCAGTTTGTGGAGTTGCCGGATGATGAGAATTATGGGAGCGTGACACATCAGACGCCCTGACTGACAGTGAGGAGGTTAAAAAGGGAGAAAGCTGATCACTTTCTAGTGGGGAGCAAACCACAAATAACAACCAGTGCAGACAAACCACTATCTGCTTGTTTTGATTGTTGTTTCTCCACCATTGGGTGTATCTGCCCAGGAACTACATGAGCTAATAGCTATACGTGGTGTAGTATCTGCGTTCCGCGCTGACGCTGCTAAATAAAGAGAGGCAAACGAAACGATTACTGTTTATCTCATTATTCCAGCTGGACCAGGATGTCAGCAGCAAGTGTCATCTGTCAAGCGCAGTTAGCTAATGATAGCACAGGTGCCAAACAAGCTAACATGGTCCTCAGGTACACAGGAGTTCTCAGGAGGTACTAGCTCAACTCTTCTAAAAATATTTGAACTCATAGCAATAAAAACAGATTAGCAGTAAAAATGAAATTGAATGTATAAAAATTATTATTCTATATTGTGCATGTATCTATATAATTAAACTGTATTAGTATAGCTAAAATCTAAGCAGTTCCAAAGGTTAGTTAACAGAAGAGAGAAACGGTTAAAAGGCTAACAGTAATTTAAAACTGTTTGAATGGAGAAAAACAAGTTTCCACTTTTATAAGTGTTAAATAAACTTAAGAGTTCCAAACCTGTGACCTGGAGCTGCAGACAGTGACCAAAAGTTAAATTAAAAAAATCACATCTGGGATACAAGTGGCAGAAATGAGCTTCCTCCACAGGGTGACTGGGTTCAGCCTTAGGTACAGGGTGAGAAGCTCAGTCAGAATAGGGGTCAGAATAGCTTTCAGTGCATCCAAAGGTGCCAGTTCAGGTGGTTCGGGCATCTGACCGGGACGCCTAATTAACACCTCTTAGGTGAGCTGCTTGGGGGATGTCCAGCTGGTGTGCAGACCCAGGACATAATGGAGTGATTATGTCTCCGTGCTTATGTTGGGAACACCTCAGTATCCCCCCAGAAGAGCTGGAGGAAATAGCTAGGATGAGGGCGCAAGGCTACACTTTAACTGCTGCCCTCTGAGCTGGATACAGCTAAGTGGTATAAAACAGACTGAGGGATTGTTTAAATCCCTCTTCTGCGCATTTCTTTTTTGTTACTGGTTTTTAAATGTTTATTTGTTGAGGGTGTTGAAAATTAAACTGAACTTCAAATTGCATCTCTTCTATGTGCAGTGTCTTAGTTTCCTGCCACATCCATGCCCTGTTTTCCCTTACCTCAGGTGGAGGAGAGAGGACAGGAAGATGACCTGAAGGTAAGACTTTTCTCTTTAACGCCCTTTTCAGGCCAATCTGACTTTCAGCAGGTGAATCCATAATTTAGGGCTTGTTTGGTGCCGTATGTTTTTATTTTTTATTTCTAGAACTGAAATATTTATTTCATGATTGACATTTGCAAGCTAATTTCTCCTGTAGCCTGAGGCTGAACATCTCCATGTCTGATTCACTGAAATGGACCTCTAGGTCAGGTCTGGGGTGCTGGTACCATTTGCATTATTTTTAATGTAATTATCTTCTTTTAGAAGCACATCTTGCCACCTGGAAGCATTTTTGAAATAACACAAGACTCGTGAGTTGTCAGTGTACAACAAAGACATTTTGTCATAAAAATGAGGAAACGTTAACAGCTTTTTAAAAGCAGAAATAACAGTAAGTTTTATATTTGGGAGTGTTGCAGCCCACGCTAAATAAACCGTTTTTAGGCAGTTTTATATTTTAATGTAGCTTGAAATGAAAGAAAACGAGCAGTCACATCAGTCACTCAGCCTGACCAATTGAATAAAGTGAGTTGCGGTGTTCATCACTACACACCGCAGACACGGCGCTCCGTGGTTGCATGTGTGTGTTGTGGGCCAATAGTCACTCAGTTACACAACTGCTTTCAGTTTCCGAGCCCTGCCTGTTTGCCTGGTGGCTCCCCGCCCACCGCTGCTCTCTGCTGCCTGCCTGCCTGCCTCTCTGCTGGGCGGACTGGGGCAGATCCGAGCCGACCAGTTCCGTGTTTCTCTCCTCTCCCAGTACACGGAGCAGACTGTGCGGGAGGACCGGACAGTGTCATGGTGGACATTCCTGTCCAGCAGCGGCATCCGTAACTCCGAGGCGAAGGGAAAGTGACTACGGAGGTGAGGAATGTGTTATTATTTCTTATTATATCTGCGCGGACGGAGAATTCATCAGCCGCCGTCGGTCGCGTTACGTTTCAGCCAAACTTTGACGCTGCTGGCCGTCCCTCCTCTCTCTCTCTTTCTCTCTCTCTCTGCCCCCCCCTCCAGAAACGCAAAGTGCGTCGCCGTGCACACATGCGGGGATTACGGTATGTTCACGCAAACGTGTGCGTTGCGCTCCTCGTTTAAAGGCCATGACACGACGCGCTGCAACTTTTATTGTCGCTACGATTCGCGCACCGATGTGTACGTCCGCGTGCGCACCATAGGTGTGTATTTGCTGAACAGAAGCTGCGACAGGCTCGCACGAGCGCTCGAACGTGTGTTACATGTCATGATGTGTCGCTGTAATGTGCGCGTGTCGTCCATTGATGTTGTTTTGACAAAGGTGACGTAGACCGTGACGCGCCTTAACGATGAGATAAGCAGATTGTGTGTGTGTGTGTGTGTGTGTGTGTGTGAATAACGCGCGCGGCTTTGTGCGTGTGCGTGCGTGCGCGCTCCTAGTCTCATTGACGGACACTGGGGGGGGTATTTCTAAACTGCGCACTTGAGATTTTTCTAGCAAAAAGCGACTCACACTGACAGAGGCAGGAGTGTGGAGTGAAGCAGACACTGTTTCCTCTGTGTGTAGTTTGTTCCTGCAGTGAGTCGCTCCCTCAGTCCAACACTGCTCGCACACCTGACGTACACGCAGCACCTCAACACGCAGCCTGCGCGTCCTGATTCCAAACTGAAGGAAGTGGCGCAGGAAAGTGCACACTTCATGAAAAGTAACAATCTTCCTAAACATTCTTCTTAAATGATTTCTGTTTGGAGTTATCAGCCCTGCAGCACAGCCACTGTGTAACACTGTGTGATACGGCCGCTGCATGGAGATAGCCACCTAGACATCAGCCAGTGTCTGAAGTCTCAAAGTTAGCATTTAACAGTGTTTGTTGTTTGAGCCGGAAGTGATCGGAACTGAATGAGTGTGGAGTATTAAGCTGCATCCATGAACTCTATGGTTGCACATGCATATCGTATGATTAGAGCGATCAATATCAAAACCACCTGTTTGATGTTGTGTAGGTCCCACTAGTACTGCCCAACAACTCAGACCTCTCAGGACATGGAACTTACAGGAGTGGGTTGGACATGTGGGTCCTGGTGTGGGACCTCCTTGTAGCTGGGCTCATTCCGCTGAGCTGCTCTATTGGATAAGGAGGATTCTTTGAGCTGCTCCTGAGCCTTTGTTTGCAGAGTGGGGCAGTGCTTGACCAGCTAAAGGGGGCATGTCCTCTTGGGGAGTGCCAATTCCACGTTTGGGTTCACTTGATGTGCAGCAGTGTTTCGCCTTGTAGTGGTCAATCCAACCTTGCATTTAAAAAAAAAAAAGATTAAAAAAAAAAGGCTCAGTCTGTGGTTTTAATATTGTAGCTGATCAATATGTTATTTTCATTTGCTTTGCATCCATATTCATCTACCAAAAATCTACTCTAATAACTCCTTTAGTAGATCTAAATTCACACAAACTCTTTACTGCATCATTGTGTTGTTTATGTCTGATCCAAAATCATTACAATCTAAGGGTTGTTATATGAGTAAATTATGGTTCCATGTAATGAAGCTGTTGCAGGTAACCTCACCAAAAATCATTTTGACTCTGACAATAATTATGTATCAGGTGAATTTAGAGCAAACATCACAGTAAGACATGTCAATATGAATGAGATGTTGGATATGGTAAATATCTACAGCCTCCCTGCACAAAGCAAACAGTTTACACGGTAATTTGTATGATAATTATTGTTTATCATATCCTGTTATCAAAGCAATGGACAGGCTGCTGTGTGTTTAATTAAGGGAATGAATCAGACATGAAAATGCTGATTAATGTCACATCCAGAAAGATTTACCGGCCATTTATTGTAACCGCAGCACCGACGCTGTCCTATGAATGGTTTACAAAGGGGGTTCCACAGTAAATATGAAACTTCAGAATGGGTTCAGTGGTGCCACCATGATGATTAATATACAGCTCAGTGTCTATATTTGAAGCAGGGAAGCCAAAATTCGTTCAGATCCATCAAAGTGGGGATGGAATCGGGGCAAGTTGGAGAGGTTAGCTATTCATAGTCAGGGTAACGTAGAAATGGGTGCATGTGGGTCAGAACTGTCCTGTTGGCTGAACGATCATGCCACTGTTAGTTAATAATAATCACATTAATTACTGAGTGTAGAGGCACAAAATAGCTTAAGACTCATACATGCATTTTACCCTAATGATAAAATTATCATATGCTTACACATTTGCATATGCAAATTGGCAAAAAAAAATCCATCAAACGTGCTGTATGTCCACTTTACCCTAACCATAGAAATGAAAGTACATCGCTGACTCTCCCTCGTTCAGTCCACTGACTTAAAATGGCTTGGAGTAAATAAACAGCTATGTATAGGCCAACACATCACTGGAGGCTCCCTGCATTGTGTGCTGTGCACAGGAGAAAGAACAGAAAACAGGAAACCTCGATGAAAGATCCAGCCGAGACAGAAGAGATCCTCTCCAGGTTCTCTGGGTGTTTGAAAAACAGCACCGCATGGCCTTCATCAAAAACCGGTTAGGGCAGAGGAGATGAGTGGTTAGAGTTAGGGCTGATCATTAGGATAATTTTCACTCTGGGAGGTCCAAGTTATCATTAAGGACCTCAAACCTTCCCCCCAAACCCAAACCCTGACATTATATTTGTCCACTGGATGTAAAGCCTTGAGAACAATTTAAGAACAGTTACATACTATTATAATAGCATGGCATTAGGATCATCATCAGTGATGACTTAAACCTCAGAGGGTTAAAGCAAAGTCGAAGAAAAAATATGAAGGTTTAGGGTTAGAGGTAGGAGTAGAGGTTAAAGTCCACGGACGCTTAAATTACCACTTGTGGTGATATCTGTGTGAACCCAAGAATCATAGTACAGATTTTATCACCTTACCAGAAAAATTAATTACTCATGTATTTCTGACATGTACCCTCTTGAAGTTCAATGAAAAATGACTCACAAAGACATCAGTACGGTGACACTGTCAGTGCCACAAAAACAATTTAAGAGTATTCACCACCGGTGAGGTTTTCCTCTTCAGACCACATTCTGATTACACAGGCTCACCCTGATCGATGCGCAGCCCTAATAAAGGTGTTAGTTAGCTGAACGAGGAACTACATAACTAACAAACGAGTGGCACATCAAAAAACTGTCAGTGAATCATTTCCGCAACAGTCACGTCTCCTGTGGAAGGAATTAAAAACCAGTGACAGGGAGCCAGATGAAAAACAGCCCTCATTATGTGTTTTTTCAAAGGTCATGTGTTATATATATGCCATATGTCATAGTTACTGAGTAACTGCTGTTACCGAGCATCATAAACTCTAAATAACAAATGAGGTAGGCAGAGCAAACCAAAAAAAGAAGAGTGCAAATCAGGTATACAAACCCTGTACTCCAGCTGTGGATTTAATGTGGTGGGAATTTATGTGGCGAGCTGCTGTCAAGCAAACTTAACCATTTAACAAAAAGAAAAGAAGAAATATATGTGGGGTTTTTTTTATGTTTTACATATATATACTTCTCCAAAGCATATAGATTTAAAAGTTAGACTGAACCTTAACCCTGTGATGGGTTAGACCTCAAGTTGTTAAATTCACCAGTTAAAATAAGTGTGGTCTGATTTAAGGTCTCGTAACCAGCTTCTGCAGGGCAGGGATTATTCCTTTCAGAGATCTTTTATTGTGACTGTGCAGGTTCTCAGTCATCCACGTCTTAATTCAATTCAGTTCAGTTCAATTTTATTCATATAGCACCAAATCACAACAGTCACTTAAAGGCACTTTATATTGTAGGTAAAGATCCTACAGTAATTACAGAGAAAACCCAACAGTCAGTATGACCCCCTATGAGCAGCGCTTGGTGACAGTGGGAAGGAAAAACTCCCTTTTAACAGGAAGAAACCTCCAGCAGAACCAGGCTCAGGGAGGGGGGGTCATCTGCAGCAAAGTTAGCTGGACTTGTTTTGGGTTCATGAGGATGGAAAGCCTCTTGGATGAGAGCCGCCACGTTTTCACGAGCCAAAAAGAAGCCCAGCTGCCTTCATTTCTGTGCTTAAGATCTTTATCTTGTGTTTTATGTATCAAATAATTTGTGGTTATCTGGTTTTTGCTTTTGAAGCCCTCTGCAAGTATGTAATCTGTTTTATTATTCTCTCAATTTTTTATTTTTAGAAGATATCTGTTAAAGCCATCTGCCTCTTCCCACTTCCCATTCCTGCATACGATGCATATGGATGGAGGTTTGCGTCTACTGTGGAAAAGATTAAGGCACTAACAGTATCGCTCTTCTTTGACTTGAATCAGAGCTCCACTGTTCCACCTGTTGCAGGACTGCTGGTTCAAGTCACTAAAGCTCCTTCTCTATGATTCTGACTGCATATTTGAGCTTGCTGTCCTTCTGCAGATTGAATTTGCAGGACTGAGCATGCTCCCCTGATGGATTTTTAAAAAATGGTGCCATCCTACAAATACTTTTCCCCAAAACTAATTTTAATTTTTGATTTTCTTTAGGTATCTTTGTGTCCCCATGTCAAGAGTAGAGACCAAAGCGGCACCACCGCAATGAGCTGATGAGGCAGAAGACTGAACTCGCTGTAGCTCGTCTGTGAAGCTTCATGGATTAAAAGCATCACTTTGACGGGGAGGAAGACGCGACGGCCCGCTCTCTCTGGGAGTTCTGTGTTTGTTTGGAACAGGATTGCGTAATCTGGAAGAGCTCGATGTGTTTTTTGTTCAATTGGATTAATATGATTCGTTGAAGATGCAATAAAATCACAGTGGGAGTTATTCCTAAGGAAGAACTGACTGCAAAATTTAAGAATGGAGCAGGACTTTACACAGTAGGATCTCATATCACACTCATTAGTTGTGGATGGTGAAGACTTGTAGGTACTATCCCGGACAAGGTGGATATTCCAACTGTTTACACATAATCCAACTAAGAAATCTGAAGTCCAGCAGGCAGCATTTGTCTTCCTTTTCTCACTGCTGTGAATGGACGTCTTAGTCTCCTAAAGCTAGAAGGTGATATTTTTCATCTCCTGTTTAGTATCTTTGCTGCACTGCTGGCAAAAAAGGAAAACCCTCCAAACATGTCCGCTACAGGAAGGAAGCACTTGGTGAGAGACTTCAACCATTTCATCACCTGCTACCTGTGTCGAGGTTACCTGATTAAACCAACCACGGTCACCGAGTGCCTGCACACATGTGAGTGAAATAACACACACACGCAGGTGACAGTTCCTGTAAATCATGTGGTAAAAATCCATCGTGATAGTTGGGAATGAACCCAAACAGGTCTAAGATTACGCCTAACCCTAACCACGCTTTAGAGAACAGTCAAATCCAAATGTCCCAGCAGCTGTGATAGACTTCAGCACAGCTGCTGTGTATGACACTTGACTCTCTTTGTGTCATCACAGCTGTCTGAAGTGAAGAAAAGTGCAGATTAAGTTTGAACCGTAGATCAGGCTTGTGTCGTATTCATGTCAGACATAATTAATAATTAATAAAGTTGCTGCTGTTGTGCCTCGTGAGTAAATTCTCTGTAAATGCTCTGTACTTCTGTGTGAAGCTGCAAGTATTACAGTAAATAAACTTAGAGCAAAGACTCCTGCAGACAGCTAGAAGCTACAAGCAAACTGCCAGCTCCCGCTACTGTTTTTCAAACTCAGAATTCATGATTGTTATAGTGTTTGTTGCAGTAAAGTTATACTTTTTCATAGGCTTCAGTTTGGGACTAGTTTGGGCAGTGTGTAGGTGTGCAGCAGGTGTTGGCAACCTGGAAATCATCAGTGGCCGAGCAAGTTAATCTGCCAGCTCAAAACAAAGCAAGCTACTCATGCTGCCAAGAAAAAACGAAATCAAAGGGCAAACTGATAGTTTCACAGATGAACAACTACTTACTCTTTAATTCTAAATGACTTAAACAAGATGAGTTGGACTGCCGTAACATAGTGGAGAAACTTATTTTAAATGTATTTCTTTTGCAGTCTGTAAGAGCTGTATTGTGCAGCACTTCGAGGAGAGCAATGACTGTCCTAAATGTGGCATTCAGGTCCACGAGACCAACCCACTGGAGATGCTCAGGTAACTTTGACGGTGTAACGTGTTTTTCTTCTCTCACGTTATCTGTTATTGTTCCTGATCAGCGGTGTGTTGGACACCTTTTGAATATCTCTGTATTTTTTTCTCCTTATTTGAGCTTGAAAGAAGTTTCCTAAATTACATTTTTAAGAGTTCCGTTTGTCTCCAAAGTTGTTGTTGTTGTTTCCATTATTTGATTGTCCTTTTCTTCTGTTTGCCTTTGTGTTTATTTCAACACCTTGAGCCACTGATTTTCTCTCCTCCGTCCCCCCCCCACTACCTCCACACCACACCATTCAACTACTGTTACCTGCTTTAATTTCATCTCTTCCCTCAATGCATCATCCCCTCCATCTCCTTCTCACTGTCATATTCTCAGGTTAGACAACACCCTGGAGGAGATCATTTTCAAGCTGGTGCCCGGACTCAGAGAAAGTGAGTTTGCCAGATGGTTTCATCAATCTGTCGCCTCAGTTTTCAGTCTGTGTTAAATTATGTGACTATTCATGGGAGGTCGGGAAAAGAATTTACAGCACTCCACTCACATAATTCATTGGAAGCCTAAGACTTGCTTATTTAAATGCACGCAGTGCCTTCAGCATGCACGCTAGAAAACATGTTGCTGCTTCTCGGTGGATTAAATACAGTTTAACCAGGACAAAGAAAGAAAAGAATTACAGGACCTAATCAGAAGGTCTCCAAAAGAATAAAAACCACAGCATTTCAGCATTTAAGATCAGATAAAACTTTAATGATCCCGCGACAGGGAAATGTGCACATTACAGCAGCTCGGTGCAGAGAAAAATAAAAGGATGAATAAAACAAATGAAATGAAATTTCATGAAAAAATGATGAAACAAATGAAATTTCAGCATTTAAGTTGCAGCTTTCTTCGGGGCACTCTACAGTAAATTATCACTGTTCTTGCTTAGGCAGATCATATCTCTCTGGTTGTGTTTGCAAGTGGACATTGAAAGAACTGCAGTTTTTGGAGGTTGCTGCATGTTGGCAATACCGTCCTGAGTGATGTCTCAGCCATTTTGCAAGACCCTAGCCGGCAACCCCAGCAATGCAACACTTAGTAACCAATCAATAACAGCCTAAAAATGAAAAAAGTGAAAAAAGCGAGGCTGCTAGCAAGCTTTTATTTTTATCCAGTCGCCATGTCCATGTAAATTCTTTCTTTATGGTTGCTGGGGCCCTTCCATAAAAGCCAGGACCCACACTGGACTCCACTAAGGTGTGCTGCGTGTGCCAAGCAACACCCTGCTTCTTATTCACATTAAGACTCAAGAGATTTACAATCAATCAGTTTACACCTTAACGATGAGAAGAATGTCCTGATTACTGCTCTGCGGTTAAGCCGACCTTTGTTTCAGGTTGGAGCATGCTGCTGCTGACATCAGTGAAGGATTCGTTTGTCAGTGTCACATTATGTTCAGAGAGGTGGAAGCTCAAGTGTTTAAAACTAGATGAAGATGTACAGCCTTCTGTCTGCAGCGAGGCCACCGGGAAGCCAAGTCAACATGTCTAACTAAAGCTGTGATGGCACTATAATTTTATTACTCCATAACTTCACCTCAGCTGACGGCGCGCTTTGGCAGCAGAAAGATGGAACAAACGTCATATATTTTTGTGGCGCTTGGGCCGCTCGGCCGAGTGGTGTAAAAATCATCCTCCTGTGAATTCTCCGGTACAGAGAGAAGAGATTCATGCAAATGATTTTGTTGCATTCTACATTTAATGAGCAGTAGAAAATAGCAATAGAAAAAAATAGATTTGTTACTTATGAGCTTTACTTTTACAATGCAATTCTGTCTGGATGGTGAACTGTGGCCGGAGCATTAGGAAATTCTGAGTATGAACTTTCCAGGCACAATGAACGCTCCGTTATGCAACCGCAACAGGAAGAGGACGGGACTTGTGTTGTCTCTGTTGCTAGTTATCTTGTTAAATCGTGGATACTGAGCAACCAGAGTCACAGTGGAAACTCTACCCAGTAAAAGAAGAAATCCTAGCGGGGTCAAAGAGTGGAGAGACGAGTGATACGAAGTAAAACAAAAGTGAAGGTTGCCGGTGCCCGGTGCGGTCCAGTTACAGCAGCTGGTGTTCACCGTGGTGGCCCGAGTGCATCACCTGACTCGTGTTCCTGCAGAGAGAACACATCAAAGCACATCTGGATCTGAACAAGAGGCAGCAGAACTGCTTTGTTGGGCTTTATTAAAAAAGTGTCTAATATGGTGATGGAGACTAGGTCCAATACTTTTGCATAAAAAAATGAAGGTGATCTGCTCGGTCAAGATGCCACAAATGGGCTGTCAAAAAGGCAGTTAGAGGAGGACTTAGGACATGTGAGATGAAGTTTTCTCTTGCCCGTTTGGTGTGCCTAGGAAATTTGATCTGGGTATGAATCTGCATGTTGGTAGAAATAAAGTCAACTAAAAGTGACCTCTGGTAGTTCCCATATGGGCTAGTGGTTAAGGTACCTGGTTTTCACCGGTGTCCCGGGTTTAGCTGTCGATACGGGATCAGTCAGTATGTTAAGTTCTCCTTTGGGAAGGGTTGTTTGGCACTTTAAAGTCAAGCTAGGTTTTAATTCATTGATAAAATGTCTCTTTGAGGTTAAAAACTAATTTTAATTAGAGACGTAAACCTATTCATGAGCATCATTATGAGCGACTCACAGCATGACTCAGTTTGATGTGTCCAAGTAAAAAAAAAAAAAGTAGCTTTCTTCTCTTTAGCAGCTGTAAAATTGGTCCAGGTTGCTCATTTTCTGTTATGGCAAAGCAGCATTATTGACCTTTTTCACAGCAGGCATTTTGACATGTCAAAGCATGCAAAGAAAAGAGGCCGCATTGTTTTTGGAGGAGGTCCTTGTATCACTGGAATAGCTGGAATAACCAAGCCATTGTGAATGTTATTAATTATACCCGTGAATTTCCTGCTATTAAAGGCCAAACTGTCTGCTATGAAAAGCTTTTATTGTCTGAATAAAGAGGACTGTGCTAAGCTTAGTTAAACTCCTCACAGTGGCGCTTCCTCCAGGACTGCTTGTAGAATGAATCAGTTTAGTTTTAAAGTCTACACTAAAGAGAAATGAACTTCTCTGATCACAGATACTTGAGAATGGGCCGTATTTCAGAAACTGGAATAGCAAACACAGTATGAGAATCAGCCACCCTCCTCTGACAGATTTGGTCTGAATGCTCGTGTGTCACTGTGTGCTTCACGTCAACACTTCCTCCCCTTTTGTCTTTTTGTTCCCTGTGAATTAGAAGAAGAGCAGCAAGAACTCGAGTTCTGGAGGAAGAACCAGCCCAAAGAAAATGGCCAAGGTAAGCTGGCAGTTAAATACAGAGTTGATGTGACTGGACGTGACTGCCGTTAATGTCGTGAAATCTCTCCCCAGCTTCTTTGTGGAGTTTGCGTGTTTGCTCTGGGAGCTCGCTTGAAGTTCAGAGATTGTGCGTGTAAATAAACCATGTTTAAAAGAAGAGAGAGGGCCAAAAACACAGGCTGACCTAAAAGATCTGCACATATATGATTACCTCTTGGTAATGTAAGGCTTCACAGTGAGGGAAATGGGGACTCACAGGTAATTTTGAATGGCGCTGTCATTCTG
>JASGAU010410707.1:0-10954 GCA_030220045.1 Australoheros facetus | reverse complement strand
TACCAGCATACACATGCACTGCAAACATATGCTGTGGCACTTTTTTTTCTCCAAAGCAAATCCACATTGCTTTGGAAGTCTTCATCTCCTTTAGTTCCAGAGTTCGGCTGAGAACTTCTTTTCCCTGGCGTCCGACCGCAGCGTGTCTAGCAGCATTAGGTTATCTGCTCTCGTTGGATTAGCCGATTTTCTCTGGGTCGGAGGAATATGTGAGAGAGTCGAGCAGCTCTGGCAGAGCAGAACGGGCTGCGCTCGGCCTGCCTGAGGAAGTTCAGTAAGCAAGTTTGCATTAATGCACATAAATATTCAGGACAAATGTCTCCACCCTGCAAAGGTCTTTAGCATTTATAGTACACAGAGTCATCAGAAGTGTAAGACTGTCTTATTAGGAGATGATAAAGAACAGATGCACAGTGCAGTAATGAAAGGCATTTTTTAAACATAATTTTAAACAATGAGTTGGAACAGATTTTTGTATATTTTTAGTATTCGAATCAAAACCTGATGATAGTTGAAGGAGTTCTGCCAAGTGAAGCAAATTTATAGCTCTAGCAGTAGACACTGGTGGGGGTCTAGTGGTTCTGAAACTGAGAAGGAGTCTGTGATACCAATGCTCACTGTATCAAGGTGCTGAGATAATGGAGCTTATTAAAATATGAAACGAAAATCAAGATTAGACTGAAACTTGGATCTGGAGAATTCTGACATCCTTCAATCATTTTGATAATCTGGGGACTATAGCCCAGAACTCCTTCTCCCCAGCCACCTCCTTCAGCTCATCCAAAGTGTTCCCAGGCCAGCTGAGAGAAAGGTGCCCCGGGGCCTCCTCCCAGTATGACATGCCCAGAACCACCTCAACTGGCTCCTTTCGATGTGGAGGTGTAGTAGTTCTCTGAGCCCCTCCCGAATGACTGCACTCCTCACCCTATCTCTAAGGGAGAGGCCAGCCACCCTTTGGAAGAAGCTCATTTCTGCCACTTGTATTCACAATCTCAGTCTTACTACCCAAACCTTGTGACCATAGGTGAGGGTGGGGACGTAGATTGACCGGTAAATGGAAAGCAGAATTGTATTTATTTTTAGAGAAATAGAAACTTTAGGGCTGAATGAATGACATTCGTGAGCTTCATCAAGCTTATTGTGTATAAGTGTTTTAGAAGGTTAAAGAGCACATTTAGACTCACAAAAGCATTGCATTGCAATAGAAAATCCCTCCTTGTTGCTCCAACATAACAGCGCTGGAACAAGGAACGAGTTGATCCTGGCTTGAGTAAACCTTACCTCAGCAAAATGCAGCTTTATCTGGTGACATACACATATTATGAGTAGAATATCTTTATCCACTTCTTGCAGTTTGTAGCATTGCTTATTGTTTGCCACGATGTAATTAGACACAGGGCAACTTTATTTGACAGGGCTGGCAACTTTGAGTCCCTCCACTCCACCAAGTTAATCGATTCGTCCGGCAACATGAAGTCAAAACAGAACATCTAACCTTCTGCCGATCAGCCAATCAGTGATCAATGTAGATCAGTACTCGTCACCACCCTTAAAGTTCAGCAATATTAAGAGGATAAGGTAAGAGTAAGAGTAAGATAGTGTTTATTTGTCACATGCACAGTTATACACAGTACAATGCACAGTGAAATGTATTTTGTACCTGCAACCATATATACACACACATATAAATAAAAAGAATAAAAATAAGTAATTCACACTATACACTATATACTATACACTATACACACTTTACATGGAATTATAGATTATTATAATAATAATTTACATTGTGCAATAATAGTCCAGTTTAGGGCTCAGAGTTGAGCAGACGGATGGCTTGTGGGTAAAAACTCTTCTTCAACCTTTCAGCTTTAATGCACCAGGCAATAGACATAGCCTATGATGGTTATATTAAAAACATTTATTTAAATTAGCTGCACATTTTTTTTACAGCTGGAAAATGTAAAGAATCACTTTAAACAATGAAGAAACTTACTAAATCATTTCCATATTTAGTTTTAAAAAAAACAAAACAAAAAAACACTGGAGATGGGCAAAAGAGGCCAGTGCTGCACCAGAGTTGTAGGTATGCAACCCCTGATGTAGCCCCTTGTCCCATCGCACTGTTGTTGTAAGATGAGTAGCTTTATCTGCAATGTTTTTTAACCAAAGTGCAAAAAAAAAAAAAAAAAAAATCCTGTTGTTTTCCTTTGCCACAGAAGCAGATTTGGCCTCAGTCTCCTCACGCAGCCGGGTGGGATTACTCATCCCAGCTTTTATCAAATTATGCCTTGCGATATGGTTTCCCACGCTTCTCGTCTGTGCCTGTGGTGATGTCATGAAACAGCAGCAGTAATGCATCTCACACTGATGACGTGTGTTGTTGTTACTCCAGGGGGCTCCTCATGGGCAAGTCTTCAAGGGTGTACTTTAAAAGCTGCCAGCACCCAGAGAGATTACGTGCAATTTCGATTGTTGTGACATAGCTGGGTGAAAGTTCACTTGGATTCGGGACATTCACAGAATAATGTTAGTTTGGAGGTTTTCAGCTGACAGAAACACAAAAATTCATGTGATTCCCAAACATCATCAAAGCCACATCCTGATGATCCAAAGCACTTATTTATATATGTCGTTTATGTCCCTCTAGGTTTAGGAATTAAAGTTGTTTAAGTTGTGCGTTCCATTCTCGACCAGCAGTAGTAAATGAACAAAAGGAGCTTCAGATCCTTTGAGAAGGCCTTGTTGTTACAGCGTCCCCAATGGCTTTAAGCCTTAAATTATCTGTTCATGCCACGGGTTGAGTAAACCATGAGAAAGATTTGGTTCCAATCGCCCCCTGAAGTTCGTCTTTCAGTATCTCTCCTCATACTTGTTCCATCATTGTTCCAGATTTATAATTCATTTGCTGTGAGAGCTAGCTATTCCTTTTATTTCCAATGTTTCACAGTTCATTTTGTAACTAAATCCCTATACCAAACAAAAGCGACCCGGTACAGACGTCGCCACAGACTCGACATCCCTGCTCTTTGGAATGAATTGGCGGCGGTTTGCTTGTGTATTTGTATTGTTCTTTGGCTTTGAGGGGAGCTAAATGTTTAACCACCAACAAACAGCACTGATTATTATTTGATTAAGGGGTTACAGGGTAAGACTGCAGGAGACAAATGAAATTAAACAGCATAATAGACCAGAACTAAACACCAAATCACTGGGTAAACCTAATCCTCCCTCAGCACAACAATGCAGAGCTGTGCTTGTGTCACTGTCGCTGTGTTACTATATATATATATATATATATATATATATATGATTTACTTTGGGTGGAACAAAATTCTGTCCTCAGGTCTCAGTGTTGCCCATGTAATAGTTATATATCTAAGTTTATTAAAATGAAGAACACATTAAAAAAATAAACAAGTAATATAAAAAATAAATAAACTGTAAAATGTGGAATTTAAAAAGGGGCACGTGGTGCCACAGCAGTAACTGTGTTTCACTACCAAGACACAGCATGAATTTGTAAGTGCAAAGAGGTTAAGAACTTGGTCTAGGAATAGAATTAGCTTCACAGGTGGGCTTTGGCTGATGGGGCTATTATTTCAAAACAGGGTTGAGTTGATTTTTGAAAGGCTCTGTTTAAATCCCTTGTATTAGCTCACTCTCCAAAATACAAAGTGTTGCCACAGGTACTTGAAGTGATAAATGTGGTGAATTTAGTTTTATTCCTCCTCCTTCCTTCTATTGTTTTTTTTTTTTTTAAACAGGGGTCAACAGGAATATAAACAAGCCACATTTTAAAATAGTCTTTTCTCTTTGCTTTGCTACACTTCTTAAAATGAGAAGGCAAAATGTAAAGAAAAATTAGCAACAAGATTTTTGAGTCGATTCACATTTTAAAAGAATCGGCTAAACAGAGACAATTGACATGTACTTGGCATACAGTACTGTGCAAAAGCCTTGAGCCACCTCTAATTTCTCTATATTTTGCTAGGAAAATGGGAAATAGATGCAGACATACAGTTTTCCAGGCTTCTTGAAGGACATTCAAAGCTCTTCTTTGGACATTGGCTGCCTTTTGTTCCATTTTCTGTCAAGATGATCCCACATTGTTTCAGTAATGTTGAGTTCTGGTCTGTGAGGCCAATCCATGACTGATGGTGTTCCACTGTGTTTTTCTATCCAGGTATGCTTTCACTGCATTGGCAGTGTGTTTGAGATAATTGTCATGCTGAAAAATGAAGCTGTAACCAATCAGATACTTGCCATACTTTTGTATGGCATGGTGGATTGAAATCTGATGGTACTTTTTGTGTTCATAATTCAATCAGTTTTGACAAAATCACCAACACCACTGGCTGAAATGCAGCCCCAAACCATGACAGAGCCTCTACCTTGTTTTACAGATGGCTGTAGACACTCACTGTTGTGCTTCTCCTGACCTCCTCCATACATATTGATGATAATTTGAACCAGAAATGTCAAATTTGGATTCATCACTCCATTAGACCTGTTGCCACTGATTTTCAGTCCAGTTCTTGTGTAATGTGGCATAGCTCAGCCTTTTCTCCCTGGTTCACTTCCTTAAGAATGGCTTCTTGACAGGCACACTTCCTAAACATGGTATCTGTGGGGACAGATACTATGTTTCCACTGACAAGGTACTCGTGCCAGTGCTGGTGCCGGTTCCAAGGAACCAGCGAACCCCTTAAGAACGGGTCTGCGTTTCCACTGCTTTAAGAGCTGATCTTTTACGTATGTGTGTGTGTTGGGCGGTTTCTTGCCTAGAAATGGAAGCCAAAGGGCACAACGTGGCAGAACACGCTCCCCTTTTGCAAACTTTATTTCTTGTGCTAAGAGCATATTTTTCCATCCACACAAAACTACTTCAACATGTGTGTGCAGCACAGTGGGATAGTCACAGACAGCGAGTACGAGCAAGACGACAAGTACACACTTTGCTTCCTTTTATCTGTTATGAACACTAAGCAGCACACTCAGCCTTGGGGCTGAACCTAATTCACGGCTGTGAAAAGCGGAAAGTGGAAAACTTTACCTCGAGATGGCAGAGCCACGCCCTTCTGCTGCTTGCGTCACATGTTCCTTGGTTCCAGACCAGCTAGTTTATGGTGCTGGAACGGAAGCAATTTATTTATTTTTTTTGGCCAAGCATCGAGTAAGTTCGTGGTGGAAAAAGCGCTGAACGGTTCAAGCACTTGGTGTCATGGTGTCAGTGGAAAAGGGGCAAGAGTTGCTCTTGGAGCCATCATCAAGTGGCCATTGGTGGAGCTGCAGTTTTTGGCATTGGCTTCATTTTTCAGCCCTAGATGACGCTGTTTGTGTGTGCTAGGCTTAAGTGCATCTTTTGTTTTCAGAGTCAAATGGCTGAACTTTCAGGATAAATATAAGCATGATTTTTGGTTCCCTGCAATTTGCTAATGTGCAACAGTTATGAAGTAATCTACTGTATTCTTACCCTTTATTCACTTACAAGCGACCCACCCAGCTGAGAGAAAAGAACAGCATCAGCTGTTTGCTCAAATTCCTAAAGGCATATTTACTCATGTTTAGCAGAAGAGGCCTTGCGGTTGAGTGAGTTATGTACATGTTATTGTTGGTCACAGTTCATTTTTGTGTCAGGCAAACACATGCACAGTCTTACAGCTCAAACAGATTGAATTTTCTGGCTAGCTGCACTGTCAGGCCTGTCTTGTTTAACAGTTTAAACTGAGGAAGGAACATGTTCTGCAGCCTGTTAGTTTAACCTGAGGGCCATAAACCGAATAATAAATTATAAAAGCTGCTATCAGCCAAATAAAACATGGCAGAGATCTGATACTTCCAGCTGAAGTCAGCATTGTTTTTACAAAAGCAGAATGAAATTGTGAGTCCAGGATCTGGCTCGCAGTCTTGGAGTATACTGGTAACAATCTGGACAGCCCAGCTTTACCCTGAACTGGATGACAGTTGTACCAAACTGGGATCTCCTGTTGCATAACAATCTGTATTATAGACTGAAAAAAAATAATAGAATTGAGCTATTTTCTCCATCTGACATCAAGCTCCAGAGGAAACAAATCTGCTGCAGATGTAATCTATATGCAAGGACAAAGTTGCATTTTAATCAGTGTCATGAAGGCTTTTAGATGCGCTTCATTATTTTCACTGCCCAAAATTTCCAGTTTTTAGTTCCCGTAAACAATTCTTGTGCATTTTTTATTGAAATCACAAATAATATGCCAAACTACCCAAAGCTGATGATGATGTGAATACTTCCCATTTTTTTCTGCCTGTGCAGAACATTAAAAAAAAAAAAAATGAAGATGTGGCTGCCTTTGTGATTTTCAAATTGTACTGCATCAAAACTGTGATTTTATCTCTACATTATAGACTGGCTTATCATCCACTGAATATTCTGTAATCTGTGTGCACCCTGCACATAAATCTGGAAGGTGTGCATGTCATTACCCTTTGGTGCACACACAATCCATTTGGGGCATAGTATGTGTTAAAGACAAGCTTTACATACAGGATCTCAGTTTGTCTCTGTGGTTACTCACTCCAGTGGACCGTTTTTGGTTCTTTTTCAGAATTATAAGTCTAGCCGGGACACCTGCCCAAAGTTGTTTTTTACTATTTCCTCCATGAGTTTTTCCAATCACAGAAGTTTCATATTTGTAAAACCTCCTCATTGATTCAAGTTTGGGGTCGTGGGCTCAGCCACTGAAACACAAATTAGCACGAGCAATGTTGGAAACTAGAAATTTTTTACTCTTGTGCCAGGCCAGCAATTTTCATTTAGATAACTTTGTACAATCCTGCATTTCAGCCCAGTCTCATATCTAAATGTTAAAAGTCATAAAAAGTCATCTCGTTTCTCATGCTCATGGGTATGAATTGTCCTGTCTTTCAGCGACACTCAGCCTGACCTTGAAATTAATTTATTGTAATAGGAAGAATGTTCCACTGCAGCACTTAAACTTCATGTATACTGGAAGCGATTCACAGCGATGTGACGACCAGAGACCACAGGAAGTGAGGAACTTCAAGCGACTATGGGCAAAATAAGTAATAGAGACCAGAAGTGGGCGGGGCCCCAGATAACCTTTTCTCTACTTGCAGGCCGGTGACTGAAGTGACTTCCAATGACAATGAAGAGTACTGTTTCTTGAAATGTGGTAGCCATAGTAATTTAATCCAAACTGTGAGTTAAACTAGTAGTTTTTGTTGCCTGAACATAGAAACAACTAGTGATGATTAATCACCCAATTAAAATAACAAAACTGAAAAATCTGCTATGCAATTAATTCACACTAACCCCTCTAACCCCTCCTCCAGCATCCAACTGCAGACTTTTTAGGCCTTTCAAAATGAAAAGTAACCATTTTGAGTGCATGAACAAAAATCAGTACATGTTCATACAATTCAGATCAAACTTTGTGTCCTGGGACACGAACCAATAGCCCCAAAGTCGAGACACCTGAGACTTTGCTGTGCATTTAGGCACAAGGGTCTGGCATGCAGCTACCATTGTATGAAAATATGAAAGACATGGCCACCCTGATGTCCCATTAAGAACCTCAAGCTGAGCGTTTTCTCCATCGCCACCTCTGTGTCTTAAAAGTGGACATGATGATCAAGGGCTGGGGTTGATGGTGAAACCACATGCTCTTGTGATTGCCATCCATCCATCCATCCATCCATCCATCCATCCATCCATCCATCCATCCATCCATCCATCCATCCATCCATTCATCCATCCATCCATGTACAGCCAAAGGAGTCACCTCCTGCAGGTATAAGGCCAAATCGACCTACATCCATCTTTTATACTGTCGATGGCTATAACAAAGAATAGTGTGCTCATCAGTAAATCTGTTTTGATTCAAATGTTCAGTCTTTATCAGTGAACTGATATGTGTAGGGATCTGTAAATGGGACATTTTATCAACAGTTTGAGTTTGATCTGCTAAGAGTTCAATCCCCCTCAAAAAATAAAATACAGGAGATTCTTTATATGTGTTGAGCCTATGATAACAGTTATTTAATGCTTTGTGTGGATCTGGAGGAGCTTCAGCAAGTCACAGTAAACCTGTCGCACTCTGATGATGCCACAGTCATTAGGATTATTTTGGCTTGAATTGGGGAAATACAAATTTATAACAGCTGCAAAAACTGGGCTGCAGAGGGTCTGATGCATAAGGTAGAGTGTGGGATGCTAAGATTTGGGAGCTTCGTGTTAGGAGCTAATAATAAAACTAATAATGAGTTGTAATTTGTATTGTATGGGGAAACAATGGCCCAGAACAGTGGTCTTTTAAAGCACACTGAGCTGAATCCTGTGTAACACAGTGTGAAGGCGAACAAAGAGTTTCACTGTGTTTAGACGTTGTGTGCAGTTGTTGCATCAGTGTTGCCTTCAGGTTGATACAGCTTTAGGCAGACGAGGGAGCGCTGTGAACTGAGTGATTAATTTTCAGGTTTTGGCGTTGTACGTCATCAGACCTTCTTGTTTGTTTGTTCCCAAGCTGCCACAGTCTCTCTCTCTCCTTTTTTGCATTCCGAGTGCTTCCATCCTCTTATTTTCTGTCCTTTCCTTCTGGTTTCTGTCTATATATGGATAGCTATGTGAGTTTGACACAGATGATGAATAAACACTTCGCTGAGAAAGAAAGACGGGAAGATGTAGGAAACGCTTTCCTGAGTTCGAGGGATGCGTTTCAGAGGGAGACGGGGGTGAGATGGAGGTGTAAAAAAGAAGGGAGAAATGGTGGAAATAAAGAAAGAGGCAGAGATCTGGAATAATATCTAAAATGTTCCCGTGCCCCCATGCGGCCCTCCTCACCCAGTTGAATCCCCCCCCACCTCCCCGCCCATCACCAAGACCATATTATCTGTCCCAAACCAGAGTTACATAACTAGATTGGGGTTCTGGGCCAGAATGCCCTTACGTAACCCCCACTCTCTCACACTGCACTGTTGCGACACTGGAAATGTCTAGTTTAGGTAATAATTGAAGAATTTTATTACAATTTTAATGAAAAAGAACTCTTAAATCTCTAAAATCATTTTGAAAAAGTTTTTAGTATTTGTTTATATTACTTTTTTGTTTACCACTGGTTCTAACAGTCAGGTTTAACTGGGGGTGCACAGCAGACGCTTTACTTACCAGCAGCACAAAATGGCAAAAAGAGGTGATTAACTAGACTGTGAGAGGGAAGAAATGAGTAATGCCACATTTATGTTGAGCCAAGGAGGCTGTAAATATGACTAGCTGAGAAAAAGTTACAGCACAGATATGAGGCATGTCTAATGGAGTCTTCCTCAGTTCTTGATGAGATCAGAGGTGTGATATTTGCAGATCTGCTGTGTGCAATGTTTTTCTTGTAATTTTAGAGAATTAAAAAAAAAAAAAAGTTTCCAAACGTCTGTCTACTGGGCGAGTGGTTGAAAAAGACCATTCACTGGGTTTGCGCCGCCTCACCTGGTAATTCTGGAGTACTAGATCAGCCATTCCCAAACTTTAGACAGCCATACTTCTTTTTGAAATCTGAAAATCTTTATTCACAAGTCTGATGATCACGTGACTCTCCGAGACCCAAAACAAGCGACTGAGACCACAAACTGAAAGCTGTTTTCCCACAGACTTCTATAAGACCGGAAGTCTTTCTGCAACCACAGTTATCACCATTTGGTGATCTTCAGCTGGAATGTAGATTTAAGGCACTTATGCTTTGGCTCCACTTTTCCCACTCTTTAGGAATCACTGTTCTAGACAATACCTGGTAGAGCTGCAGCTGCAAATACAAATGTCTGAATGGTGGTTAAATGGTCTTTAAAGGAGACATATCATGCAAAAGTGAGTGTGTGGGAGTGCAGGAAATTTAAATGCATTCTGTCCCAGTGCTGCATAGATATCTTTATATTCTTTTTGGGTCATAATTTTCAGTCTGTGCAGTTTTCTCTATTGCCTGTTATGTTTTCTTTCCTCTTACGTCACAGTATTTGCTGTGAAACTGCTAAACAAGGACATGGACTTCTGGCTTACCAATTTCGTGATCCGCCATTTTTTTCTCACAATGATTTTGTAGTCCAAGTTCAGTTATGCCGAGGTTGCAAGTAGACAAGTCAAAATTTTTTATCGCTGCTCTCAAACTACAAAAATGGAGTGGAACGCTCTGTGACCTAGAGGGGGGCGGGGCGTGAAATGTCTCGTTTACATTTAAAGAGACCGCACCAAAACGAGCTAAGATGCATGTCAAAAGAGGAGTAAAAGAGGAGTCTGTGGAGCTACAATAACGAGGAATTTAGACCAAAGCATTGCAGTTCTACTTTATATAGACCACAAATGTATGATTTACATATGAAAAGGAAGGATTTAAAAACATATGTCCCCTTTAAGCAGCTCCCTATGGTACAAATTCTGTGAAGTCCTGGTAATTATCTTGAACGTGTCTCCTGTTGTATCCTGATTCTAGCTCAGATTGTGTTGTCAGGTAATCGCTAACATCTAGGACTGTGCATGCGTTCAAAAAATCAACAAAAGAACAGTGATCATCTGTAGTAGAAATTGTGGGGAGCTTCTATAATTTGATCATCATGTATCATTTCATGTAAGACAATGTTTTAAATGTCCCAGCAGTGCAAAGCTGTGCTGTCTTGTGAGATAAAGGATTTGTATGGTTCCTTCTGTGGTGAGCTCAGGATTGCTATTGCTAATATATTTTAATGCTTGCCACATTTCCTTATCAGACTAACAGTAATCTAGCTGTGGGGGGTGGATTAGCAGATTAACAGCACCCTTTAACACACTAAGGAATAAAAAAAAAAAGGTACCGTTAAGTGCAAACTGACCACACACACACACACACACACACACACACACACATCCTCGTTAACCTCCCTTTGCTGGACCGAAAGTAGTGTACTTGGTTGTGGGGTCCACCCTTTCTAG
>JASGAU010410706.1:0-24511 GCA_030220045.1 Australoheros facetus | reverse complement strand
CTGCAACTAACATCACATTTCACTTTTCTTATGCTAAAACCAGTTTATCCACATTGGTGCTCCCATATGAAAGCTGAGGTAATGATCCCATCAATCATGTGGCACTTCAAATGTTCCCTGGCATTGATATCCATGGAGCATCGCTATTATATTGTTCTGGAGTGGGGGCTTGATGCATAAAGAGGGGTTATCTGTTTTAATGTAATTACACCTAATTCTTACCCCTTTGAGCAAAGCGCAGATTCCATTTTGCTTGCTTCGGTCTGTAAATAAACCTTTTGATGGTCCCGTAAACATGGTGATTATCGACACTGTGCTGTCATCATCATCATTATTTATTTATTTATTTTTTATCATAAACACTCAAAATTGCTTAAATACTCCTCAGTAAGTGCAGCAAAGACTTAAGATTTTAAAAACACAAGTCATGCTAGATGGGAAATGGGAGGAAATGGAAGAGAGAAGCAGATGTAAAAGACAGAGTAGGTTAAATGGGGGAAAAGAATGAGGAGGAGAAGAAAATACTCTAAATTAAAAACCCAGATGCTAATCTTCTGAGAATCCTTCCTTCGACCTCATCTGGGTGACAACATGTCCCCCAGCCAAACAGATGTTTCTCTGCGAGGTCTTTTCTCTCATCGTGTCAGGACAAACTGGGCCACTGGCATCTCCTCACGTGGACACAGCGAGGCTTATGCAGGCCAGTGCTCGTCTATTAAATGACCTGAGACAACTCCGTCTTAGGGACCCCGGTGCACAATTACACTATTACATCTGTTCATTATTCCCCTGGTTTAAAAACGTTTTCACCAGGCTTTTCACTCTTTAAATCCTTTTGTCCCCAGGCAGGTCTGCTGCAATGACAATAATAACTGACTCCAAAGGGTTGTGCTCGGGTCCTGGATAAATTAACTAAGGGAGATTAAAATACTGCCCTGTCACAGGGGGTCATTTGTCACCTTTTTCAAGTGACTCTCCCAGTCACATTTGATTTATCTTACAGCTCCAACATCACTCAAACTCTAATCCGCTCTCCTTTTCCCCCTGCAGTGGAAATGTGGCCAGCTCTCTGAACCAGATGTGAATCCATGTCGTCTAAGGTTATTTCTGGGCTCGGCTAGTCCATCTTCCTGCCTATTTTCTAATTTTAATGCACCCCTGTGGGAAGCTGAGGTACTTCTGAAGACATGTATGTCAGAGAACCCTGAATAGAGGGCATGCACTGCAACTGTAATCAGTTACCTGATGAATTAAAGAGATTGTGTACTGCTAGTCAAAAAAGAAGTTAAGTAAAACCTATTCCTGCACTGTAGACATAATTGTTGTACACCATTCTAGGCAGGCATAGGCAATCTTGCAAGTTGTCAAGGGGGGCAGCCGGCTATAAGTGCAATTTTGCTTATTATTTTATGTCAGAGCAGTTTCTTTCCTGGGCTCCTGAGCATCCATCCACTTTAATATGGAATATTAAATAATATGCCTTATGTATTGATGAAATGGTGCACTTTGGACATGAGCCGAGCACTCTATTGCCCCCAGGAGAGATGGATAAGCACTCAGTGAAGTACAGTTAGAGAAGATAGATATATGAGAAGTATTTAGAGAAAAGAAAGAAGAAACACTGAATAGGGCCAAATAAGAATTAGAGTAAAGGGCAAATTAGTTAATCTGTTACCAGCCTGTGATTTTAAATAATAAGTAAATCACTGCAAGTTACCAAAAAATAATTATTTGTGTGCGGCCTTATGAACATTCTTAAAGAAGCAAATTCTGCTGCGCATCAGTCTGGGAAGGGAGGGTTATGAGGCCGTTTCCAAACAATTTGAAGTCCATCATTCTACAGTAAGAACGATTATTCACAAGTGGGAAAATATTCAAGACAGCCGCCAGTCTTCCCATGAGTGGATGTGCCAGTAAATTCACCCCAAGGTCAGACTGTGCATTGCTCAGAGAAACTCCAAAAGCCCAAGAGCTGCATCTCAGGCTCTACAGACCTCAGTTAGCATGCTGAATGTTAAAGCTCATGACAGTATAATTGCAAAAAGGATGAACAAGTATGGCTTGTTTGGAAAGGTTCTCTCAAAACAGAGCATGGCAGCATGACTTAAATTTGCAAAGTTGGACCTGAACAAACCTTAAAGACTTGTGGAACAATGTCCTCAGGATATTTGTCCATATTGCATAGCACCATGTTTATCAAAAAGCAAACACAGCAGATAAGAAAGACACAGCACGTCTGCAGCCCATGTAGAGCATGCACACTAAATATACCGACAGCAGAGAGAGGGATAGTACAGCACAGGTGAACTCAATCCATATGACTGACTGAGTTCACCTGGTGTGAGTGGGGTTTGGAAGGGGATGGGGATTGGGAAGCACCTTCTCTCTCTTGCCAAACACCTAGTGTGTCAATAGAACTGATGCCAAAGGACACGTGGATATCTGTGAGACACTAGTGGTTTTGACACTAGGATATCCAGACAAATGTCTGGATAAAATATACATATGTCCCAAATGTCTTTGGGGAAACATATATAAGCTCTTCCATGTGTCTACATGGCTACTGGCATCATTTACATGCACTTCATAGATTAAATGCGCCAAAAGCATAATTTTCTGGAAATACCAAGATTTATTGGCATCAAAAGTAAAATCAAAAGCTTTACTGAGTCACACCCCAGTTAAGGGGGTCTGCACAAGAAACTTAAGCAAGGCTGGTCTGAAGTTAACGCCACCTCATATTTCACCATTTCTGGATTTGTAAAGTTAAAATTGATGTCCCATTTGGGCAGCGCTGGGGTCTCAGAACAGAGCTAGGGGGCACTGAAGAGCTTCATCATCTTGACAGGAGCTGACACCTCAGGCGTTGGTCAGGCCACCAGCCTCACTGCATCCTCCCTGGGTGAGCAATTATGTGTGAATAGCCAGCTTTGTGTCATTCCTTATGGCTCTAATACCCTTTCCTCTTCATTGAACATCTGAAGAGGAGAACCACAGCAGCAATGGCCGTCATCGACTGCCTGAGAACTGTTTTAATTAGCCAAGTCTCCCAATTACAAAGCATAAGGAAAGAAGACTGAAGCTATGGATGTGTCTGCTGAAATCCCCCTTTCTATCCATTTTTTTCCTATTTATTTATTCACAGCATTGTGTAAAGTGTCTAAATTTGTCATGAAGGTGACTTTTCTAATTGAACAGAGGGGAGTATGACAGAGTGCAGCGAAGATAATATCAATCAACTGTGGAAGATTGGGTCTCATCTTTTTTCTAATACTTTGGCCTGGTTGTTGTTAGGACCCCAAAATGATGTTCTGTATTATATAAGATTCACAGAACAGATGGCAAACAGAACTGATTTTAATTTATTTCTGTTTAATAAAAAATAAATAAGCCAAGGGGGTTGCATGCAGATTTTCATATCACACCCATGGGCACTTGTGATGGGTGATTAATCAGAAACTGTGTCTTTCACACCCTTTCAGGCCTCATGTATGTATTATACTGGGATGATTTTATGATTCCTCCCATCTGTTATTGATGGACATGATTTATTCAAGGTCCTCTGTCCTCACCACAAGTGTTTATGAAAATCTTAGATGGGATGCAATCGTGCAGTTGCGATCTGGAGAGTTATTGACAGAATGATTGCTGCTATGTCCTTTTGAGTTTCAACCATGACCTGTAACGGGACATTCGAGGCTGTGAGTTGTTTGGGATGAAGAAAACCGTAGGCTGGGTCTCAGTCGTGAGTGATGGTCAAAGGAACTGTGTCATGGTTGGAGGCACAGTAATAAAGTGGAGCGTTATGCATATTTGCCACAAACTACTTAGATTCAGACACAAGTAAGGACGAAAATAGTTCTACTTGTTTTAAACGTCCAAACTTGAAGACACCACGAATGCAGTCATGCTAAGAGTCGAGGTGCAATAATCACTGAAATGAGAGAAACGGCGCACACTTTCAGACAGAACGTCCTTGAGGGATTTTATGGAGCTGTTTACTTTCTTTCTGACACTTTTTCCACTTTCTTTCTGTCTGAAATGAGGCTGCCGATAACATTTCCTATGAAGGGGTTCAGGACACTTACGGAAGCAAAACACAAAAAATACATTTAAATAATCTGAATTTTAATGATGAAACAAGTCATACGGTTGTTTGCAAATGTTGCTCACAGTATGCATGCATTTGATATGACTGCTTGCACAAACATGCACTTCTACCTGATGAAGTGACTGCTGTGGGTAGTTTTTTATCTGCTACAATCCCATTTCATGGTGTTGGGTCTTACCTGTTTGGCATTACAGTTTACTGATGTTGCTAATCTTCAGGACAGCCATCAGTGAACCTACAGAATGTCAAGCTGTTACTTCCTAGTATGACAGTAATACTACTCAGAATTCATAGAAAACTGCCGGGGCAAAAATAAATCAGTTTGAACAGAGATTTTAAACTTATGTATAACAGAAAGCTAGAACAGTAGCTTCGAGTCTTCGAAAAGTACTGAATTGTATCAAATGCATAAAGCTATAAAGACTGTTCCAAAATCCTAATGCAGAAATGAGTCAGGATTTCGGTAAGCACAGTTTCTGTATTTGCAGCTTAAGCGGAAAAGAAGTATTTGGAACAAACTGGTGAAATGAGCTGTGGTCAGAGCCCTCATTCCTCAATCATAGATATTTTGTCAATTTGCTCTTCAAATAGCTCACCGATGACTATTCCAAAAAATGACTCCCATTTATGATCCTCCACATCGACCATTTAGGCAAATGACTAGCATTCCATGCACTTCGTAGATAAAAAAGAACACACTGTTCACCGAAGTGATGACCGTCAAGCTGGGTGGTTACTTGACCACAAGTGTGGAGCACAGGGGTAAGTTTAAGAAAGGGTTGTTTATTGAACAGTTTAGGCAATGGCCTTTCTTTGGGTGGGGGGGGCTCCTGGTGGAAGGTGAGTTATCAATTTCCCGTGGCTCTCGCCTTTCTGTGTCTCTCCAGTAAGAACCTCTCTCCATAGCTCCTTCTGCAGCATGGGTCTCTGAACAAAAGAGAGTCCAAAGTGAGTAGGCACGCAGCGATAACGGAGCAACACACGAGCAGTAGTTTAAACCTAGCTTGAAGTACCGCAAGCAGTGCAACGATCTGACCGAAAACACGCTTCAGCCTTTTGTAGCCAGATGGGAATTAGTTCAACAGCCCACAGGTGAGTGATTTGGTATGCAGCTACAGGTGTGTGAACAGCAGGGCGGAGACCTCAGGCACACTCCGCCTTTGGAACACAAAAACACACACACACAAGCACACTCACACTAGTAGATGAGGAAAGAAAGATTAGAAAGGGTGAGCTGGTCTAATCATGTATTATTAGTTATAGGTTAGTTATCTAGCTTGGCTTATAGCTTGTTTGTATTTTGTGGGTGGTGTTCCCTCAGAAACTCAGCAATCTTGCCCATGATGTTGTCCTTCTTGCACATGATAGAGCCTGGCTCTGTCAATCAGGCACCTGTAGGTGATATTCTTCAACACCTAAACTTATCAGCCAGAGGAAATTACTGTTATTAAAATTACTATGATGTGGCTCCATAATGTAATAGTTAACACATTCACTTAACACCTGAAAGATGCCCGATTCAAGACTGAGAGGAGACACGAATCCCGGAGTGGGTTGTGTCAGGAAGGTTATCCGGTATAAAAACCTGTGCCGAATCAAACATGTACATCCATCCACTGTGACCACCCACAAGGATCAGCTGAAAGAAGCTTTACTTAAAAATCCTATGAAAAGCATCGTCCTGCTTTATCTACAGGCAAATTAAATGTTGACATTAATAAATATATCTGTCCTTATTTTATTAAACAATAGGCTCTAACTTTTAAATGGCAACTTTACATCAATTAAAAGCAAGTTTATTTAGTTCAATAAATGAAGGTTATTTAGTTTAATGACGTTCATCGTGAATTCACTCCTTCATCGTATGATGTCCTGCCTCCACTGCCTGGGTACTGCCCGGGTACTGCCCAATTCACACAGGCCATTTACTGAGTCAGACCATCTGAGAAAAAGAAAACACAAAAGCAACACACATATTTTAAAAAAAAATAGCTGGTGAATTATAAATCAATGATTTTTGAATACTGGAGAAATGAATACACCAGTAAATGATACTAATCTTAATTTCCAAGTCAGCTATAAATCAATTACTTCTGAGTGTTTTCACCTAGAAAATACATTTTGTGTTGTCTTGCTATGTTTACTTTGAAAATTACAAGATGAGATCTGTAGATGTCACCTAGTTCTGTAGCTGTTACTGCTTCTAACTCTAACTTCAACCTAGAAAAATTGCTTTTTCATTTATTCCTGGACCCTATGTTTGATTATGACTCCTAAAAAAAGCATATCTCACTGATATTGTAAAAATCTGGACTACTTTTAATGCTTCCTCAACCTGTGATTTGGACATGTGGAAACACTTAGGCTGTGATTTTCTAGGCGCAGTACCGGGACATTAGAAGAACAAGAGGAATGCTGGGAGAATGGACTCTAAAAGCACACTACGCTGGTTGAATGTTACCAAAACTGAATATACTCCTCTTGATGTACATTTGCAGAGACAAGGATGGAAATGCTGCCCATTTTCTCCCTGTAGTTAAGTGCACTCTCATCTGTTGCTACACAAAGCGAACCTCAATCTATTTTCAGGCTTCTCTGAAGGCAAGCACTCAATTGATTGGACAGAGAGAAAAGGCTGATTGACTAGCCGGAGCAATGTTTACTTTGCACTGTCTTTATGTTGTCTTTCTGGATGGCTCATGGTAGGCGCTCAATGTCATTTGCTGAAAGAGTAAGTAGAGGGGAATTTTGGGTCCCAAGCAGCTGGAGCCCACATAACATGGCAGATGGCCCACCCTCTGACTCAACATACTCATTTCAGTGCTGGTGCATGCATGCTCTAGCAGTGCTGCTCCATTTGCTTCTTTACACTCTACTTAAAATTGTGAATGATTTGCAAGAACACCCGCAAAATTGAAATATTGACATAACAATCAATCACTGCAGGGGTTTAGGAACACTTCCAGAAATCGGTCATCATCATTCACCATACAATCCACAAATAGAGGTTAAAGTTCTGTCATGCAACGAAGAAGCCATATGTGAACATGATCCTGAAATGCAACAGTCTTCTCTGGTCCAACGCTCATTTAAAATAGACTGAGGCAAATTTGAAAACTGTTCTGGGGTCAGACAAACTGATGTTTGAAATTCTTTTTAAAAATGGACATTTTGTCCTCTGGACTAGAGAGGAGAGGGGCCATCCATTTGTTATCTGCATTACTGATTGCATGGGGGTGCATTAGTGGAATTGGCAGCATGCACATCTGGAAAGACACCATCAATGCTAAAAGGTATATGCAGGCTTTAGAGCAACATATGCTCCCATCCAGTTGTCTTTTTCAGGGAAGGACTTACAGTACATGTTCCAGCAGGACAATGCTAAACTGCATACTGCATCTATCTATGACTTGTAGTAGAAGACTCTGGTTGCTGAACTGGCCTGCCTGCAGTCCACTATATGTTTTCTATGTTTTATTGTGAGTAAAATATAGGTTCATGGGATTTGGAAATCATTGCAGTCTGTTTGTATTTATGTTTTACAGTACACAGTGTCTCAACTGTTTCAGAATTGGGGTTATACGTACATACAAAACTGGAGCTGGGGTTGAGCAAGACCATCACACAGAACATACCAGACATCAGTGACAACATACATGACACAGAGTAAGTCTGATAGAGCAACAAGGAGGAGCTGGATTAGGTTGCAAAGCAGCTTGCAGATGTGCAGCATACATTCGGTGAGAGATATGCTGAAGCTTGAATTTGTGGCCAGAACTAACACTGTTCACTGCTTATTAGCAATGGGAGTAATATAATAACGTACATATGGCTACAGAGTATCTGAAAACAGTCCCTTTACTCTAAATATCACAGCTCCGGCAGAAGATCCAATCCTCGGGCTGTTGTAGGCTGTATAATTCTGTTGATGGATGTGGGGGAAAGAATGAATTTCTCATTCACAGGGAGTGATAAATAACTTTAAAGTGAAACTACAAAAAAAAAAGCTAGACTCATCACATCCCCAGCCTCCTTCTTGGCAATCTCTCCCTATCCCCTTGATACCAGTTTGTAAAGCATAAAGAATGATAGACCTACTATGCTTGCAGGCTTGGAACCAAAAACAAAGAAAAAAAAAAAAGTCCAATAAATAATAATCCAAACGAAAACACATCACCAGCATTTCTTCTTCAGCTGCACTTCATCTTTTGAACAATGCCTGCATTTAATGCAGTGTTCTGGTCTCACGAGAATCAAGTGACATTTAAAAATTTTATATATATATATGAGACAGAGAGATAACTTACAAATTTGTGCAGATTTGACACTATATTTAGGGAAATAATAAAACATGCATAATAAAGCAATAATAAAATGTTTCCAGCGCTCTGTGCCACCTGCGCTGCTCATCTTCAACTGAAGTAACAAGAAAGGTTTCATTGTGATTATTTCTTGCTATTCAGTGGTAACACTGACCTCCCTGTGTGTGAATTGTTGCAGCATTTCCATTTTCAAAAGATGATGGACGTTTTATTGTATCCACATAAAATTGTTGCCCTTTCTTAAAAGCACCTGTGCGTGGTTTTTGTAGTTGGACAAAGATGACCCAGACTGCGCTCCAATCCATTTTCTTTTATACTACACCCAGCGTGCTGAAAATCTTTTATGAGGACAGTTTGAAGTGAACCTTTGGGGCAATGTGTGTAGTTGTATTGGGGGCAGGGTATCGATTTCGAAGCCAAGTCAAAAAGAAAAAGAAAATGAGAAAAAAAAGTAAAATAAATGATTCGAAATGGCTTCGTGAAAGAGCTTTCAGAAAGATCCAACATGAATATCCTTTGGCTGTGTTTCTAAATAATGGTCAGCGCTACTGCACATCAGAATAACTCATAAACCAATACCCTGCTGTGGCTTTCAGCCTAAAGGATTGGTTCTTCCCAAAATTCTTCTGGCCTTTAGTGCCATTTATCCATCTGGATTGCTTTGATGTGAGTTGCCAGATTTGGAGATGTTGACTATAGAGGAATTTGCCTTCTTTTGAATTTAATTGGACTGGATGGTACTGATGGAGAGAAAAAAAGAGAACAAATAACTAAGCTGTAATGTCTCTTTCTAGAAATCATGATTCAGTTACTAAAAAAACAAACAAAAATATTTCTACTGTCTACATCCGCCATTGAAATGAAGTGTGCAGTGTACATATGCCAGGATCACGAGCCTCACAATGACAGATGGATGTGCTGTGTTCTTTCTGCCAAACTACTGCATCCATAACACTGTGCAGAGAAATGTGTGCAAATATCCATGCTGGCGACAGGATGTAACTGTTAATGTGTCCTACTCGTGAGTGATTTAGCAAGACTTCTAATAACACCGTAGAGGACATCATGTCAGAAATGTTTTAACCCTCTGAAGTCTAAGTCATCATTGGTAACAACCCCAGCCTTAACCTTACAGCAACTGTAACTGTAGGGCAGTGGGCCTAGGATTTTCCACTGCCCTAGGCAATCAAAATATGTAATTTTTGTTTTTATTCAATTGTTTTTATTACCTGTTCTTCAGGTAACAAGAACTTTTTTTTGCCTACTCCAAAACCATAACCCTAGCAGCACAATATACAAATACCTAAATAAAACTTTAAAACTACACTACAGTGCATTATTTCAGTAAAGCATTTGACTAAATTGACACATTTTCACATATTCCATCACTGGTGCTATTATCAAATGGCGTTGGGCAATGTAAGATTAAGAGTACTCTTGCCCACTGGCACCGGTGGGGTGGTGATGGTGGATAGAATGGCTCCTTTATACTGTACATTAATTTGGGGCAATACTGCCCCCTTTAAAGCTTCTGCAGTTTGGCTGTTTTTCCTGGCAACAAAGGCATGACAGCAAAAACATTCCTTGTGAATTACTCACTGGTGCTCAGGTGAGAAGAGTTGCACTAATTGCACCCGCCAACAGAAGCAGAAGCCAAAGTTGTTCAGTCACAATACATTAACTTGATTTTGTTTTGCGCTGTGGTTCCATCGCTGAATAATAAAGGCAGTGTGTTTGCGCTCCTCGTTTATATGAGCGCACATTTATGACGAATGAAGATTGAGCTTACACTAACAGAAACACCAGCAAGCACTTCGAGGAAACTAATAGTCACAAGCTGCTTTGTGCTCAACCAGCAGAAAAAGAGAAAAATGTTTTAAAGTCAGTCTATAAAAAATATATATATATATATGAGATTGAAAAGAAGCATGGCACAAATGCAAAAATGATGTACAGTCAGCAAAGTCACCTTGTACAAAATCTGCAGTTGGGGAGGAGAGTGTGTGGCCACTAACAATCAAAAGTGACAAATTGTGGCTGGAGTTTTTCACAGCGCTCTTTTTGTGGGGAGAAATCCAACAGAGGCAGCGATGGATGAGGGATTGATGGAGAGAAGCCACACCACATTACCACACCTCTGGCACTGATGGAAACCTGTCGGCTGCTCTGGAGACAGGAGCACGCATTGCCTCAGGTTGCCATGGGAACTGGGGTCGATGGCGAGTTGAGCGGACACAGGCGTCTCGGCTTTTGCTCAGGTTTGAACGCTCGTGGATGGATATATCGGAGCGCCCAAAAGGCAAGGTTGAAAGAGAGGAAACCATTTCTCCCTGCATCCTGTGCAGCGCTAAACACACCACTTCTACCTCAAGTAACATCCACAAAATATGATCCAGAGAGGAAGTAGCACCCAAAAAAAAGAAGGCAGGGAGGTGTGAAAGCCTGTGTGAGAAAGTAAAGGAAAATAAGAGACTGATAATGCAGATAAGACAACCGAATGAAAACTGGCACGCCTTTATCTCTTTACTGATACCCTCATGTTTTTTTTTTCTTGGGCTACACTATTCACAAAGCTGTATTTTTCTCCTTTCATAATATCATATTGCAAATAAACAAGTGTTGCTCGGTTCAGCCAATTCTGAGCTCGACCACATACTGTTCGTCACTGTCTGTCAAAAGCTTTCTGGGTAACATCAGTGTTCTCGGCTGCCAGCTGAGCTAACGAAGGCTGGAATCAATATTTGCGTAGTGTGTCCGGATGAAGACGGGCATGACAGAGACACTCAGGGGGATAAAACAACAGAGTGGTGGGATCCCGCAGATGGCAACAAATGATCCCGGCTGTCATTCCAATTTATTGACTGCGGTGCTCGGATGTAGTGATGCAAGGGAAACCTGGTATGGCGTACACTGAGTTTTTGTGACCTTTATGGCATTTACTTGCATGTGGGCTACAGAGCAGAAGAAAGAACAGCTGGCATTTTGGCCATCTGCACCTGGTTTAGTAAATAAAAGGTAACTTTTGGTGTGTGAATGCAGTGGCATTAGAACGGTTGAGAGGCCTTTAATATCTTTAGTACAGTTCTGTGCAAAAGTCTTGAGCTACCCCTCATTTCTTTATAATTTTATACGAAAATAGGAAATAGGTGATTTGTTTAAATGTGCAAACATGGAAATACAGTATATAAGGCAACAAAAAAAAAAAGAGAGATTTTTTTTAAGTCAATACTTGGTATGACCACTTTCATTCTTCAAGGCACCTTTAATGTCCTTTCTCTAAGTAGTCTTCAGGAATAGTTCTCTTATTTCTTCTTGAGGTCATTCAAAGCTCTTCTTTGGATGTTGGCTGCCTTTTGTTCTCTTCTAAGTCAAGATCCTACACTGCTTCAGTGTGAGGTTTGGGCTCGGGGGAGGCAAATCCATGACTGGTAGTGTTCCATTGTGTGTTTTTCTATCCAGGAGTTCTAGGAATTCTTTTACTCCAGTGGCAGTGTTTGAAAAAAGGTTTCGTGGTGGAACAAACTCAGATTTCTGCAATTTTGACCACTGACTGAAATGGAGCCCCAAACCCTGACAGAGCCTCCATTGTGTTTTACAGATGGTTGTAGACACTCACTGTTATACGTCTCTCCTGACTGTCCCTCTACAAACTGACAGTGATTTGAGCCAAAAATTTCAAATTTGGATGCATCACTCCATATAATCCACTGATTTTCAGTCCAGTTCGTATGTAATTTGGCACACCACAGTCTTTTTCTCCCTGTTTCCCTTCCTCAAGAATGGCTTATTGACATCCACCCTTCCACTGAGATCATTTCTGATGAGCCTCCAGCAAACAGTAGATTTATCAGCTGAAGGGCCAGATGCATCTCTCAGGTCTTTGCTGGATTATTTCCCATTTCTTAAGTAAATTATTTCAGATACTGTTCATCTGCTGTAGATAGTTTTTCAGGCCCGCAACGTCTTTTTTCCTCCATTTATTCACAGTTTTCTTTTTTTTTTCTTTTTTTTTAAAGATAGACTGCACACCATGTTGAGATGGTGACAAGTTTCCAGTTATACCTCTTTGGGAATCACCTTATTGCTGCAAAAACAAACGTGTTATGTCTGTCAAACTGTGTTGTTTCTGGCATTTGTATAGATTCAACGAAAGAAATTGGAACAAATGATGTGTTTTTGTGACAGGCTGCTAGTAATAAAGTGTCTAAAGACACAATTTAAAATTGGTTCTTTGATAAGTTGTCTGTTATGTATAGACGCAATACAGTTAGGAGCCTTTTTTATGTTTGAATGATTCATGGGTCAGTGTTAAGAAAACAAAACAACAAAAAGGGCATTCCTCTGAAAATGGTCAGATACAAGGACTGGACTAACAGTGAGTGAAAAGGCAGCCAATGCTCAAAGAAACATTTTAAAAGACCTTCAGAAATCCTGGAGCACTGTTGTTGAAGACCAAGTTTAAAAATGACTTGAAAGTCTTGTTTCTTGGAAGCAAAATATAAAGAAAAGATGAGACACAATGCGCAGATTAATACTCACAGAAAAATTATTACAAAGTACAACACAAATTTAAAGTGAAAAAGACCGAACAATAGTAGTATATTATTCAGAATGAGAAATGCAGTCTGAATGGCTTGTTCACATTAAGATATAATTTGAAACGTTAGTTCAGTGGAGTTGGGAAGAGAATTGAATGTGAAAGAGAGAAGCTGTCCATTTACTGATCGATCTCTGATCCTGGCCTTAACTGTGGCCAAGAGCTGCAGCTGTAGGTGTGGGTGGTAACAGAAAGAACAAGATCACAGATACAAGCATCAGAAATTAATTTCCTGCAAAGGATGTCTAGGCTCACCTTTTGAGATAGGGTGAGGAGCTTAGTCATTTGAGAGGGACTCAGAGCAGAGCCACTGTGGTCCTATCGTCTCAACTGGATGACTCCCGTATTCTTACTTGTTAAGGTGTTTCAGGCATGCCCAGCTGGGAGGAGACCCCAGGGCAGACCCAGAACACCCTGGAGAGATTATGTCCCTTGGCTAGCATTGGGGGAATTTTGTGTCAACAGGATGGTTTGCTGGTGGAGGCCAGAAGGACAGAATGATTGTCTGATTCTATGTGTTAGCCCTGCATTTGACTGAGAACCTGTCCAGGGTGTACCCCCCACCTCTATCACAGCTGGTTGGAATGGCTGAAATATGTAAGTTCTCTGTTTAGTAGTTGTTCTCCCAATAATCATTCTGACACACCTCAAAAACAAATTTTCCTCAGAAGTTAACACACAAACTGAATGGTTGGAAGTCCTTTTTATGTAAATGGAAACTGATGATGCCTTTTACAAATTCTTTTTAATAGTTTATATGCTGCAGAGTCATTTTGCCAGAAATATTTTGAGGCAAATGTTTTGAGGCAAGGGTGACTCCCGCAGTGATAGTTAGTTAAGGTAAGTTGTTGTAGAGAGGGCTTTAATACCTCTGGTTCATTTCAAGCCACAAAAAGGTACTTGTTATTGGATGAGGATGAGATCAGTTTCAATTTAATATCAAAAAGCAAATTATGTCTTGTCCTTTTAATCAATTCTGTTTATTCATAGTCAAACAAACACAATAGTTTCTCCAACCTAAATAAGCTGATTGAAGTTGCCAAAAGAATACCCATAAAATAGAAAGCAGTATGAAAAAAGAAATCAATAAAATGTGTCAAAAATTGAAAAATGTTTTAATTATATTGATTTTGAACATTTTGTAACATTTTAAATTGGCTTGCATTAATCTTAAGTTTTAGGTGTTATCATTATTTAAAAATGTTGTTCCTGTTGCTAATTAGTACAACATGGCCACATGCTCACAAATGAGGGCAACACACTAAAGGGGGAGACATGAAGTAATGAAACAAAAACAAGTGCATGAAGTGTGAAGAAAGCAGTGATGAAATCTGCACGAAAGTCAGAAAAACAAAATCTCGTGGACTCAGCAGGCCGGCTTATAAATATGTTTTTTGTCAAATTGTGTCCCTTTTGGTTTCCTATTGTTCACGTCTTTAATTGTCTGTGTTGTGTGCATGTGTGTGTTTTGCTTTGCATGTTAAGTTCTCGAGCTGTTTCACACCGTTTGCCTGCCTTTTCCTGTTGTGGCTTTAAATGTTCTTTCATGTTTTATTGTTTTTAAGGGTCAATTTAATGAGTTAGAAAGCTAATGAAGTAATGAAGATTAACGTACATTTAAAAAAAATAAATAAATAAAGACTCCCTAGGCCAGCAGTCCAGGTGAGCATGTACATGGGAGAAGTAAACCTTCCAGACTTTGTGTCAGATGGGCTCTCCAACACGTCGGTGATGTTGATGAATAGTTCTATTTTAACCTACTCTTCTTTTGCTAAGACTGATGATGTAGGTTTGCTGCATAAACTCAAAATGAACTGCGGCTAAAAATTGTAAATCCTGTAACAAAATCTTTCTGGTAGTGCAAAGGTGTCCCCTCTCAGTGATTTACACCATTTATGGAAGGAATATTTATTAGGAAATTAAAAAAAAAAAAGGAACATTAAAGCCATTTAAAAAAGTAAGTAAGTAAGTAAAAATTTCTTTGTATAGCACATTTCAGCGGCAAGGCAGTTCAAAGTGCTTTACATCATAAGAACATCAAACAAATGTGCAGTAAAATCATTAAAAACATTAAAAACATCAATCAATTACACAATAAATCATCAAAACATCAGAATCATCACACAAAATCATTAAACCATCAAGCAGATACACATGATAATCATAGGAGATGGTCAATGTGTAATAAGATATTTTGTTTAGAGCAGCTTCCACCCGGGTTTATTTGCAGACTACTAATCAAAGGCAGCTCTAAACAGGTGGGTTTTCAGTCTTGATTTAAAGGAATTTAGTAAAAAAGTACCAATGTCAACTTAATTTCATTCTGGGGTGTAATATAAGTCACTTGCTGGATACCACCTGTTTCACCCAAAGTGCCCTTTGGTACAGTACCAGTGCCCTGATGCACTGGTAGTAGCAATATTATATATTTCTTTTTTTTTCATTCGTTTTTTTTTTACTTTTGATTTCACTTGCTGGTTAGGTGAAGACACCAAATCTAGAGCAAGCTGAAAAATCAGTAAATTTAGAGTGACATATGCATCGCACTAGTCCAAAAATCATTGGGCATCAAGCTCTGCCACCAAAGGACGCCTAGTGTACAACTGAGCCAAGGCAGAGGATTTGACAAAATGGCATTAACTGACACCCTGGCAATGAGAATAAGCTGAAAGAGTTCATAAAGGGAAACAGTTGCGCTTGTCAGGTGTTGAGTCTGCTGCTGGCCTTGGAGTAATTGTTCTCTGATGATAGGTAATCACATAATCTGTTCTTTTTATGTAGAGCCCCTGTTCTGTGGAAGGCTTTATGTCAGGCTGTTGATTGCAAATCGAACAATGAAGAAGATAAAAACATCTGATTCCTCTTATTTGAAATATGAGATGTGAAGTTCAAAGATGTAGCTCATATATTTCAGGTCAAGTTTAAACGAAATATAGAGCGAGAGCAGCGTTACCACCCATTTAATATTTTCTTTCATTACAGCAGTCTGCACAGAATCAAGGATGCATGTTCCTGTGGGTCTGCTTATGAAAGTATCTGCAGTTTTAATATCCTTGAGAATGCGATGTTCCCAGCTGGGCATAACAATAACCGTGTGTCTGTAAACAAATGTCCTTGCTGTGACGAGCACATAAAGTTGCCTTTAGGGAATAAAACAAGAAAGATGTTAAACTGTGTCTGAGCATCGCCTAATGAGAATGGCCTTGCTGTCATAGACTCAGTGCAGAAACGGACTACAAATTTGAGACACGCATGAATTCTAATAGTACAATTTGAATGTATACGACAACTGGAGCACAACAAACTCTTAAGAGGTTATTGTTTGTCTCAGGAGTCCTGTTCTTAGTTATGGATGTGCAGGCAGTTACAGTTTAAGTCATCTGAACTCACCACTGATTGCTATTATATAAGCAGAAATGCTGATTTTGCATAAAGTATGCATTTTTGCATGCATAGTTCTGCAGTGCTGTTCCATGGATGTGCTAATGGAGCTCCTGGTAATTTAACCAAAACAAACTAACATATAAAATATTTTATTTTTGTGATATTGTCAAAGTTATACAGCGGTGGGCAACCATAGACAGTAAGTGCTTTAAACCTAAAAATGGCCGTCAGCTGCGTTTCTCTGTGGCCCCAGTAAACACCTTCCTGATGACATTATGGGCTGAGTCAGGAGTTTCAGGTCATATTGAATAAAACATGAAATCCACTTTGTAAATTATGGTGATTATTTGAGTCAGAAAGGAGGATTATCCGTTGGGTCAGTGAGCATGCGGTGTCCTTGGCTTCACCATCAGATTCACTCCTTGGTTGCACTGAGCTCTAACACGCTCAGCTGCAGGCTGCATAACGGGCCTTAATTAATAAATGGGTGATGTTATGTCCATTTTTTATTCTGTCTGTGTTCGCAACAGGCTTTAAAATACATTTTCTCTGGTTTGGTGGGCATATCAGAACCCTTGCCATCCTAAAAATTAATCAGACAGTTGCTATTTGAAGTAGCAACAAAAAGTTCATCACCAATACTGTAAAATGTTTCCAAATAATTTCAGAATTGGGCTTTTCACTATTTCTAGTTTTAAATACTTCTTTTTTGTGAATGCAGCCCAGATTTCTTCACTATATTCATATGCTGCACACTCAAAGTTGGAGCTGAATGGCAGCATGTTAACACCCTCTGAATTATAAACAAGCTCTTTTTATCTAGGCTTTGGTATATTTGCAGATTAACATTAGCTAATCACTGCTGGGGACAATATAGGTTTCATTAATTGTCAAGGTCAGAAGAAAGATGAAAACCCAAACTGATTCAACTTGAGGGAGATATACAAAATTTTATGGCAGGCCATCCTAATGCTGTTGAAATACTTAATTATACTGAATACAGCTGTCAACTTAATGGTGCGCCATGAAGAATCATTAAAGACAGCAGATGATTGATGCTCTATGGATGTCTTTTGTTTTTACTCAGTGACTACTTCCTATATAATGCACACTCGACAGTAGGAAATGTATGCAGATGTTAAACACTGAAATAAAGTGAAGGACAGTAAGTGTGGCTAACTTTGTATTAGTGGGGAGTGACTTTGGATTTAAAACTCTTCTAATTACAGACTGACTAACACTGCCATTTCCCCCATGCTGCTAGATTGGTTAAAACATTCTTTATCAGCATAAGTGGTGACACTGTTGGAAAATGTGATGAGGAAGTGGTCATTTTTGACTGGCAGGTGGTCTTTTGTGGAAGGAAAATGAGCCCTCAAAATTCAGACTGGCATAAAAAAGGACATGAAATGGGCTGTCACCTTTGTTCTCTCTTTTCAATCATCGGGGGCAAAGAGGTCAAGAGCGATATTGCTAAAATTGAAGGTGAATTGCTGACTTTATTGCTTTGAGAAAAGCAACAGCAACTATTTAGCCTGCAGACATGTCATTTTCACTGTAGGGAGTATTTTGCATGGGGAGAATGAAGGGTTACTTTAAGCACAAAACAACCCACTTCCTGTCAGGGGCCACCTGTTACTGCTCACGACTCAGAGACAGCAGGGGAAAGAGATGACAAAAGAACAGAAAGCTACTGAGAGACTGATAGAGAAACAGACTGGCAGAGAGTGCCAAAGAAGCTTTTTTTTGTTTTGTTTTGTTTTTTTTAAATCTTGGAAAACTACATACTCTAAAAGTCAAAAGGGTACATTGTCAGTAAATGGTATACTAGCAAAAGGTATAACAAGAAGACAACTGAATGTTTTCAAGCATGTGAAAATATGTGGGTGTTATCAATGACAAGGCATCCAGCTGAGTGTAAAACACAATGAAAAACTGGCATTCCATCCCTAGACTGTTATGTTTTTAAAGCTCACAGCTGACAATGTAGTTTTTGTTGCCAAGAAAGGTGAAACACACAGGGCTGAAACACTCTGTAAGCCATGAATTATTCACATACTGTACCCGAACATACACCATTAGGCTAAAATTACATATGTGACACGTGCTGTAATGTTTATCCGAGAACTGTGACAACAAAAACTCAGAAAGATACCCCCCTGCACTCCCTAATCCATTCGAAAAGCAGCAGCAGCAGCTGAGGGCTCCATTTGCTTCCACCGAATGAGAGAACGTCTCGTGCATTAGCAATGGCGTGGAGGCAAAAGCGAGACAAGAGGAGAGGATAAAATGCATCAGCTCGATCCGCAGGTTGAGCTCCAATGGCTCGGCTTCCGGAGTATCATCCTGAGTGCTAAGGTTCTGCCCTCTTTCCCAGCAGGGCACTAAAATAAATGAAGGGTCATTTAGACAACTGAATGTAGCTGCAGTGAAATCCAACAACAAATGGGCGCTCTAATAGAATTATATTCAGCTGATGTCAGCACGGCCTCTACATCATTTTTATGAGTCAGCAAGAATAGGCCTACACTCCTGAAGCATGAGCTCTTACTTAATATGGTGCTGCTCAAGATTTCCCATGAGGCCAATTGAAGAGGAGGGCAATAAAGTGAAGAAATCAGCCAGAAGTGCTGATGTATGCCTGTAATGACCTGGTTGGGTAAAAAAAAGACAAAGTAGTAAACTTATCTGAACTACTAATAGGGACAACCGTGAAAACAGTAGAATAATGCCCAATGAAAACTAAGCTATTACAATAATGTTTCCCTTTGCCACATAAAATACAACAAGTTCAGTTACACATTGCAACAATATCACAGTGAACTGAATGTTGAAGCTGACGTTGCCACTTATCAACAACGCCGATCTATGAGGAGAAAATTGAAAACAGTGTGGAACAAACTGAAATGTAATACAGTGGTGAGAAATACTGTTAACTGCTGAATGTAGGCTTGTTTCCTTTTTCATGATACACTTGAGTTCTCACTCAGCCCTGAAAAGATATCTCACAAATCTCTGTGTGGAAACCATTTCACGATAATTGGCTTTTTACCGTCCATTCCAAAACAGGGATGAAGAAAATAAATAGAAGAAGCAAACACTAAACAGTATGCAGCTGTATTAGCAGATCTGCAAGGCTGTGCTGATGGCAGTTTGGCATGTTAGCATGCTAATATTAGCCAGTCATCACAGAGCACAGCTGTATAGGACAGTGTTTTTAAGCACATGAACCAAAAAACTGATGATATTTTAATTTTGCGCAACAATCGTAGCAGTCGTCACAGCAGTCTATCCAATAGCTACTGAGATACGTTTGTTTGGGGTGGTGGTTTTAAAACCTTTTTGGGACGTGCCCCCACCCCCACCCCACTACCACCACCCCTTCACAAATTTTAGACCTCTACCCCACTGTTTATATCAGTAATTACAAATAATTCAAGATTACCACTAGTCCTAGATTGTAATTTTTAACATGATGCTGGTGTTAAGATTAAAGAGCAGTGGGATCAAAGTGCATCAAAGTTACACTGCATTCTGTTGGGGAAATATATATCTCAGATAGCATAGTTTCCATGACAATCCAAGAGTTATTGAGAACTGATGTTCAATGCTATTTTAATTCTAATTTTATTATTTTAATCTTCTGGAAGTGAAGTAAGAGGATTACTAAAGTTATTAGGACATGAATGTTATGTAAAACCTAAATTGTCTCTTAAATACTGCAGAAAAGAAAACAGCTAATGTAAGATATCACAGTACTATATTTTATGATAGTCCATAATTTGGTTATTGAGTGGTTTCAGTCAAAAACAAAACTGTACTATGTGGTCACACTTGATCAAAATTAAGGGGTCACTGATTTTCTCATCTGAAATACCAATTGTAATGCCACAGAAATTTAGGATATTTCAAAAATGTGTACCCAACCAACAACAGCATCCCTAGAGCCATGACACTCAAATAACTAAAAGGTTTTCTGATATATGGGCAACATTTTCAGACATTCAGAATGGGGTGCATCACACTTTGTAAAATTCATGTAAATAACAATTCATTTTACTAGGTGCCACTGAGTAAACCTTTAAGCAGACCAGTACTGGCCCCTACTGAATTAATACAAGAGGCCCTTTGCCCCATATTTTTATGCACAGAGCTGTTATTGTAATGACAATGTGGTGCTGGCTGGATATTAACAGTGACATCATCCTTACTAATCACATACTGTGCTCGGATTCATCACTCTGACTTTGTGATTCAAAATAATCTTTGAAAAGAGAATGGGTTACAGCATCCAAAAGGTTCATTTTTCAATTGCCAAATTGTTAATTAACCAGCGTTCCCACAGATAAAATGTTAGATCCAAACTAGCTTGCAAGCAGATGCTTTGCAAAGTAGTAGGCCCTGAAGTGACTCAGGCCTCAGTCACACAGACACATAGACAACCTCTTGTTGCTAGGGAAAAAATGCTGGAGGGTGCTGGCTGTTGCCAGGTGAAATTGTTTGCAAAAAGGATGCTGCAGCAGAAACCCACTTGTTATTGCTTTGATCCCTAGCAGATTAACACGGTCGCCATGAAAGCATGAAGCTGAATTGTTTGCAAACAGTCTGAAGGCAAGCAGTCTCAGCTTCTAAAGGGTTAGCTGACAAGTCAGTGTCCTCCATATAAACTACTGGCAATCTGCCTGATCTCTAGGGGCTTTAGTAATCAATTTCACAGCAACTGCCAACAGCCTCCAGCAACCACTCACCAACCAGTCAGGGAATGCACATTGTTCCCCAGCAACCAGTGCTTGACAGATGGTTCGCTGACCAGTCTCTAGGCCTGTGTGACTGAGGCCTTATTTATAAAGGAACAAAATGTAAAATGTCCACAAATTAAACAATAAAAACAAACAAATAAAAAAGCAAAGAAATAAAACAGCAGATGAATAATTTTTATCAAATAGCCAACAATGAGGGAAACATTCTGGGGAGGAAAACAGGCCATTTATAATTAGGTGGTTCAGCAGTGGGCGCAATGGTACAGATTGCATCTGCAAACTCAGTAGCAGTAAATCTCTATCACCAGTCATATTGCATATAGTTACCAGGGGTGTCAGCTAACCATTAAGCTATAAAACCAACTCTTTCCTCTCATGATGTTAAGAGGCTTGCTAGCTAAACTAATGACTGAGGCAATGTTAATGGTTTTAAAAGTACCTGCTCACAGTAGTTAGTGTTTAGTACACATGCTTTGGATTTAGACTCTTCAAGCTTTCACCGCACTCACATAGACTTGTCTGTCTTTCTCTCAGCAGATTCATTATATGATTTGTTGGTGTCGACGGGTATTGTGAAAAGGTGGGTTTGTACCACAGGTATTTAATTATGTTCAGAAATGACACTTGTCATAACTGTGGTGTTTCTGTGAAAACTCTGAAAGGTTATGAACACATTATGAAAGGCGACACAAAAATGAGGCACATTACCAGTGTGCATGTTGCAAATTTCACTTCAAAAATTGCCACATATTCAAACGTCTTGGATACCGTTACCATCAGTTTTCAACTTTCATGTCACAATGTGAGACTTAGTTCTAATGTTCCAGATTGGAAATGGTTCTGTTTTGAATTCAGAGCTAACCAATAACTCCCTCTTTCGCCAGTCTTTCTCCTTTCCCACTCGTTTCTACCGGTATGATTACAATATTTAAATAAGCTTTTAAGCCAATATATGTGATTTAGTATGTAATTCAATGCCATGATGCAGTATATTAAAGTCAACTTTGTGGTCAGCCCCGAACCTAATCAAAGAAGCAGTGCTCAAACTGAGGCCTGAGTCAGAGAGACAGTTTCAGCGCTGCATGAAGCTCAAATTAAGTTTCATTTACATTATACAACTCACTGAGAATAGGGAAAAAATGAATTTGTATCCAGTGTCAGACTACAGAGACATGTTTAACTGATGCCCACCATACTTTCTGAAGTTAATGACATATCACCATTCTCAATAAAAAGAGCCTAATTACATTATAGGGAAATGAAGCAAGGAATGACAATGTTCAATTTGCTTTTGCATTAGACTCATAAGAACTCATCAAAGGTGAATTAGAGTCTGAGTTTGATTAAATAGACGGTAAGTAACCATCAGGAATAAGAAGGCTTACATGCACATTTCCCAATCTAATTATAGTGAACGTAGGACAATTATTACACTTCTTTATAACAAGAGAAGTAGTCACTGAATGGAAGCTACACCTCCAGAGGCTGTATAAAAGGCCATAGGATAGATGTTTTTCATACAATACAAGCACTTAGTCTTGAAACCAAGGGCACACCAGTGCTTTTTGTGCTTGTTTTTTGGCTTTTTGGGGGTGGGGTGGGGGCTTTTATTTTTATAGCACATGTGTCAGGAGAGCTCATACTAGCTTGTGCAGTAATGCAGTATGGTTATATTGTTGTGTTTTCAAGGCCGTGAATTGAAACTGAAGTTGACCCTTCCCTGCAAGCAGCCCGTGGCCTTATTTGATCCAGTTCTCTGGGAAATAAGCGGCTGCCTGGGCTCAGAATCTTAAGTGGGATTTGAGTGCAACTGTTTATTTGTGTTTGAGGCAAAGGTGAAGGAGCCTGCATAGAGGTAGGGAGTATGGGCTAAACCTCCGAGGAACCAGGAGGAGAAAGAAAAAGCCAAAGTGCACGAATAGGAAAAAGGTGGCAGAACAACAACACCAGATGCAGTGTTAGTTTAAAAATTGAGCACAGGACGGTGATTCTCTCCTAAGTGCTTATTTAGCGGATGAATCATGGGATGTAGGGGCTTAATAACAGGTTATTAATGTCAATCATTGCACCCTTAAACACAGTAGGGGAGACATGCAAAACAGAGGTTTGATGTGGACTCTGATCTCTCCTCAGTCAGTCACAGCTGCAACCAGACAAGATAAGAGATCATAAAACTGGAGGAGACAGATTATAAAATCCCACTGACATCAACCGCGGTGACGTCATCACAGATAGGATGTGTTTTCCTGCTCGCAGCATCCTCGTTCTTTGCACTTAAAGCGGTTTAAAAGTCAGTGATGATGAATAGAAGAGTTTGCAGCAAGTTATTATCTTGTCAAAGATTATGGACAATGGACGGCAGTTTTTAAATCATAAACAATATTCAAATGCTCAAATATAAAAGATGATGCTAAGACTGACACCATTTTGTTCTAAGACAATTAAGCAAATGGCAAAGCTGTATTCCAGTATTTCACAGTTCAGTTAATTAGCCAGCTGCAGTAATTACCTAGCTTAATCCTCTCCACTGTGAGATGGTGACGTTCACAGCGCTGCCTTTTACAGGATACTTAATTCTCTTTTGTTCTCTCAGCTTATCACATATTTTCCATTTTAAAGCACTAATACTAATCAATATTTTTAGATTTGTAAGTTCATTATTTATGATAGAAAAAAAGTTTAGCTTGTAGTGACTTACAGAAAGAACAATTACTTTATTCTGCTGCTACAATGTTTTTTTTTTTACTGCAACGTGGTTTTCGATCCGGCTCTGATAAAGTCATTGTATGCTGCTGCCCTGTAACATCACGGAGTAGGGGAAGCTAAAGAGACCGATTCAGAAAGTTGGTGGAGACCAAAACAAAGCTAAAAGGATAAAGAACAGTGAGATTTAATTGACCAGAAATCTGTTTGCTAATGGAAATGCAGTATTTTAGTGGGTAAAAAAAAGTCATAAAGTGCCACAAATTATTGCAACACAATGCAACTAAATCTGCACACGAGTGAATTATACCGCTGTGGCGATGTATGTCACTATGGTTGTACTTAGTGGTGGTGCACTAGGCTGTGTAATTTAAATATTATACAATTCACTGTAGGGTAGTGCAACTCTACACTTAACACTGCAGTTAATACCTCCTGGATAGTATCGGCCTTTATCTTTGTGAAGCAGATTATGGTGGAATTAATGTTCTTTTACAGGTGTGCCTAAAAAAATGGCAACTGAGTATAGACACGCCATAACCAACGGTAAAGATTATTCAAAACAATTGTTTTGCTTTGTCCTCTTTTTCTGTTTTTTCCTCTTTTCTCTCCCCTTTTTTTTTTTTTTTTTTTT
>JASGAU010410705.1:0-14461 GCA_030220045.1 Australoheros facetus | reverse complement strand
GTTCTTAGTTCTGCTGACTCATCCAGGCTGCTTTTATATTTGTAAAAAAAACCATATATAACAGCAACATATGTTAGCTGGTTTGATCTCAGCTAGAGTTAATTTAGGTCTGGAATAATTCAGCAGCAGCTGTGATGGCCGAGTGTTGCTACAGAGAGCAATAAAACTCTGAGCCCCTTTTTCTAAATTCCTTCAGTTTTGGTCAGTAGATGACAAAACTGTGCAAACTGAATAATGAACAGGCCGCTGATAAAAGCTTATTGCCCTGCAGGTCCCCGATGGTTTGATTATTCAGCAAAAGATAAGAGAGGATTCTCTCTATATGATGTGCCCTGATATTTATGGGTATTTAGATATTTTAAAAGACATGTTCAAGCTGAAATAAATATAATAGTTATGCAGTTATGTTTTTATTTGTTAAACCTCATGAGAACATAATGCAACATTCAAGTAGTTCAACTTTTTGTTCAAAGTCAGAATTCAAGTTTCTTTCTACAAACCTGTTTGGATGTTTGCGTGTTTTCTTTGAGATAAATAAAACCAAACTAGTTCTGTGTGCATAAAGTGATTTGATTGTTTTGTATTAGTTTCTGTCTAAATATTTGTAATATTTGTATGTGATATGATCTTCCGTGGGTTGTGACCTCACAGCAAGAAGGTTTTGGGAACTTTCTGGAGTTTCAGTTTTCCCTGTGCCTGTGTCAGTTTCCTCCCACAGTCCAAAGTCATGCTTGGTGTCCGTCTGTGTTAGCCCTCTGTGTGTGTACCTCTGTGACAGCTGGGATTAGTGCCAGCTCCCCTGCAATCCATATTCGGATAAGCAGTTAAGAAACTGGATGCATGGAAGTTTAATTGTGTTAGAATTTTATGAAAAGAGAACTGCGCCTCTGCCTTCACTGAAAAATACAAATCATTTGAAAATGCTAATTTTGTTATCCAAGACTAATGACTCCTTTTTCTGAAAATCCCTTTGCAATTTAAGATGGTCCAAACTTGGAGAATCAAGCTCTGAACATGCATCATCCAGAGCGAGGACTGTCGAATATCCGAGAGAAATAGCATTTCAATAAGGAGAGATCATTTGGAAAAATTGAACATGATTTATTGAGATACAGAATTCAAATAAGCTATTTGAAGATTAGATTTCGATCACCCATCAGAGCAGAACAGAATCCCAGCAGTGATAGGAGTTAGGACAGGAAGTCCCAGATGATAAAGGGTTGGATGGGGTTCTGAGTGACCAGGATTGCACGAATGAATGACAGAAGAGCAGTGAGATTTAAAGTACACAGAACGGAGGGTGATAAAGATAACGGAGGGAGAAAGATGATTGGACTAGAGTAACGAAGTCATTGTTGAGTTTGACAGCATGAGAAAATGGAAGTGATGTAAAGAATAAACTAATGGCTGAACACCTGGGAAGCAGGCAGAGGAGTGATTACAGTAAGTTCCTTATTGAACTTACACATAAGCTTCAGTTACCAAATCTCATTTGTGAGTCGAGTTCTCATCCAGACTTTGAGATCAAAGTCAAAGAGCTCCATTCATCCATCTGAGATCTTTATCAAGACTGCTGGGCTTAGCCACCTGTCTTATATTAGCTTTAATCCATACTATGATCAGTGGACCATAATATGGATTAGAGGTCAGACACAGTGGAGTAAGAGCATGAAGACAATGTTGCCTCATTTTGAATAGGGACACCCAAGAAAATGATTAAAGTCTAGCTGCAGCGACCAAACAGTGCTGGACTGAAGAACATAAATTAAAGCAGGTAATTAAAAATGAAATCTCATTTGCTTTGATCATGCAACCTGTGGAGGTAGCCGGTAAGCAACATCAATATTAATGAGACAAATTAATACGAAACTCACTGAGAGGAATTAAGATGAGGGACCATCGTGTTCTTTTAGGTTTTTATTTCATTATCATTTATTTTGAAAAACGTGCTCCCCTGTGCTCTCGCTGCTTCGACGTTCTCTTTCTGTCCTTGCATATCTTAACGAGCTACTGTCAGCCATATCTGATCAAACAATACCCACAGTCCTGACTTTGGTTCATGAGGCTTGTTTCAGTCCTGATCACCCCTGGAAAACTATTATAGAACCAAATACATTGTAATCTGTATTTATTACATCTTTAAGCCCCAAATTACTCTATGAAGAGTTTTAATTGGCACAGCAGGAAAAGTCAAGGATAATTAAACAGATGATTAAAGCTGGAGATGTAGACAAAAGCTGGCACATACGGTGCAGAGGGGGGATCAGGTCACATGTTTCAAATGAAGTTTACTCATGTACTGCATCTATTATACATAGACTCAGTGTTAAGACATGAGGATTTTCACAAAAAGAACCAAATTACAACTATTCCCTGATGCTCTGGACTGATAATAATTTTTAAAAAAAGCATCGCAAACCTCCACAGGAATGATCGACCAACAAAGATCACTCAAAAACAATGAACAGACAATTAAAGGGCTCTCTTAAAAGGATGTCTTTCAATTTTTGAATTATTTATTAGTTTTGTTTTGTTTTTTTCTGTCTGTGAACTGAATCTCAAGCGAAGGTGAATCATGCAACAAAGCAATGACACAAACACACAAGCTGTTCTACCACAGAACAGTTAAAGAAAAGTTCTGACTTTAATGTTGTGGAAGGATCTGAAAGTGAAGAGTTCATGTGAGGGAATCCACCAACATCCCACAATTCAAGCTGCTCTGAATAAAGAAAGAAACTAAAATTCTTCCAACAGCAGAAATGTCTCACTGCTGTGTTTTGAGGGGTCACAAAAGATACTGAGAGCAAAGGCTCACAGACATTTGCCACTCACAGATATGTAAGATTAAACAAATAAATACATGACCGAGTTCAATATGTTATAACTGGGTTCTCTTTATTGACCTTCAGGATTGGGGTGGCTGTAGCTCAGGAGGTAGAGCAGGACACCTACTGATTGGAAAGTTGGCGGTTTGGTTCCTGGCTGCGTGCCAAAGTATCCTTGTGCAACATACTGAACCCAAAGTTGCTCTCCAACACAAGCATTGGAGTGTGAATGTTAGACAATAAAAGTGCTTAGATTCACATGGAAGTGCCTGTTTGAATGGGTAAATGTAAATGTGTTGTATAAGCGCTTTGAGTGCTCAGACAGAGTTGAAAGGCACTATATATAAGTCCATTTACCATTTTTGCAGAAATCTGATGTTTTAGGTTTTATTTATTGAGAAAATTATAAGGTTCCAAAACTTTCAAGCACATTAAGCACATTAAAAACTCGCTTGTGTGTGTGTGTGTGTGTGTATATATATATATATATATATGCACTCATCAGACACTTTATTAGGTACATCCTGGTCCCCCCTTTGCCTTCAGAACTGCCTTAGGTTTTCGTGGCTCAGATTCAACAAGTTGCTGGAAACATTCCTTAGAGATTTTGCTGCATATTGAGATGATAGCATCACACAGTTACTGCAGATTTGTCCACTGTACATCCATGATACAAATCTCTCATTCTACCACATCCCAAAGGTGCTCTGCTGGATTGAGATCTGGTGACTGTGGAGGTCATTTGAGCACAGTGAGCTCATTTTCATGTTCAAGAAGCCAATCTGAGATAATCTGAACTTTGCGATGTGGCACATTATCCTGCAAGAAGCAGCCATCAGAAGATGGGTACATCTGTTCTCCTTCTGTTGGCGTTTTGATCTTAATTTGATTTGTGTGCTTGAGTTTTCCGCTTCTGTTCCTTGCGGATGTGTCGGAGTGTGTTATCTAAGATGGAGTGCATTCTGATGTTTTTCTCGACATGGATTTTGATTTGGGCCCCTTCCCAGACATCTTTTCTGTTGCCTGTAGCCTGCATTGATTTTCATCAATGAAGATTCAGTATTCACGTGACTCTCCATTGTAAAAATGTATGTCATTGTAAAATGGACAATTATACAGGCAACTTTATTAGACCACATTTCAATGAGCTGATAAGGACTAAAGTGGGGAAACGTGGAGACTCACACTGAGATGTAAAAAACTTTAACTTCTGCCATTCTGGCAAATGTTCAGTATATTAGGAAAAAGTTGGATGTGATTCAAGCAGACGCATTTTATTTGGGAAGCTTAAGGAATGTTTGCTGGCCTTCACAGAGTTGTGGCTTACTGATTCAGACTCTGATCTGGAACTCAGCAGCTCTGGTGCTCCTATTTGGCTCGACACAGACTCCGGTGTGATGGGGAAATGCCATAGTGAAGGAGTCTGCTTATACAACAACCAGTAAAAACATCACTGTGAGGAGAGAGAGCATGCACAGAGGGCATTGTGTTATTGTCTGTGTCTGTGCGTCCCTTTTATCTCTCTCGAGAGTTCCAAGAGATATTCCTCACTGTGGCAGATATTCATCCTAAAGCTAAAAACATTTTTAGTGTTATTTATATGTTTTTTTTTTTTTTTTACAGAAAATGCAGTCGATAACTGCGGATGCACTTTGGATTTTAATGGGTGACTCTAACAGTTACATGATGGAATCAGTGGGTGGTTTCTGTCTCCATCAGTATGTGACTCGCCCATCTCAAACTAGCAGGACTGTGGACGTATTTTTACGCATCACGTCAAGTGAAGTGAAGTGAAGTGAAAGGCACACTGTGAGATGGGCATGGTCAGCAACAATACTCGGGTAGGCTGCCGTGTGTAAATATTGCTCAGTTTGCACTAAGCCAAAACACCACGAGCAGCCTGAGCTATTAATAAAGGCAGGATGGATCCATGTTTTCATGTTGTTTACACCACATTCTGACTCAACCATCCACATGTTGCAACACAAATGGAGACCAGAACACATTTTCCAGTCTTCTGTTGTCCAGTTCTGGTGAGCTTGTGAACTGTAGCCTCAGTTTCCTGCTCTCAGCTGACAGGAGCGGCACCCAGTGTGGCCTCCTGCTGCTGTAGCCCATCTGCTTCGTTGTTTGATGTGCTGCACATTCAGTGATGCTTTTCTGCATACCTTGGTTGTAACAAATGGTTATTTTGAGTTGCTGTTGCCTTCCTATCAGCTTGAAGCAGTCTGACCGTTGACCTCTGACCTCTGGCATCAACAAGGCATTTTCACCCAGAGAGCAGCTGCTGCTCACAGGATCTTTTCTCTGTAAACCCTGGAGATGGTTGTGTGGGAAAAATCCCAGTAGATCAGCAGTTTCTGAAATACTCAGACCATCCTGTCTGACACCAACAACCACACCGTGTTCAAAGTTTCTTTGCCATAAAACCTCAAACAGTCCTTTTAAGCTCTGCTCCAAAGAAAAGGCCAAACAAAAGTTGTCCTCACAAAGACAGAGATACAAATATAAAAACACAAACATCACTATTCAGGCTTTCGGTGCCTGGTGAAAGTCTTAGCAACTCGTCCACATCATTTATCTCAGCATTAGTAACCTACTGTAGATATGAGCAAACATATTATGCAGCTTTAAAAAATATATATTTTGAGGGGATTTACCTCCTGAGAAACTTATGTTCATGAAAGGAGAGAAGCTTGAGATAATGACATCAAAGTGACATTTGTCTGTGGAGACACTGCAGCCTGTTTTTCCTTTTAGTCCTATACTTTAAGAAAATAATGCTTGGAACAAAGTTTCAGACTTTTTTCTTACCACGTACCTTAGTAACGCTCTAAACCCACTGTGCTCAGCACGGTGGTTTCTATTCCAGGTATCAGTCTCCGATGATCGAAACCTCTGATAGCGTAGCCCGGCTGAGCTGAAGTGGAGATGTTCTGCTGGAGGGCACAAGCAGGAGTTTCTGTATATTCATGCCTCAGCAGGCACTGTATCACTTATTATGAGAACCAAGCAGCTGAAAGAAACTCACTCCCTGATAGTTATCTTTTGTACTGTTTTTTGTTTTTCCATCATGGCAGCTCGGCAGCAAACTTCATCAGGAAAAACTAATTCTTACCTTCTTGAATTGAGGCTTCTGTGTGTTTCAGTGTCGTTTCAAATCATTTCCAGCTTTAGCTTGTTTGGTCCCTATTCAGTCCTGTCAGGTTTACTTTCTGCCTTTTTTTAGTTTTCCTTCCTTGGTAAATGTCTGCCCTGCCCTGATCACTGTGTTTCAGTTAATTGCTCTATTGTGAACATTATACTCTCCAGTTTTCAAACTTTCCAACACATCTTCATGTCCCTTGTGTTTTGTTTCCTATTGTTCATTTTGATCTTCTCATGTACAGCGTGGACCTTTGAATAGTTTTATGGACACACATCAGGATTGTTGCCTGTCTTTCTATGCTTGACTACTAGGTGCTTTTGAGTTATCAGGTTTTTTTTATTACAAATTAAAAGCATAAATTATCACTGATGAGAGGTAACCCTAACCTAACCCTACGTTTTGGACATAATAAAAAAAATAAATAAATCATAGTTTTTTTTATGTGTGCTAGAATGTTTTTGTCCCTGCTTTCCAAGACTTGGGAGATCAGTTACGGTTTGGGGATACCTAGAATTCAGTGGCTACACTAAAATGGTTATTGGTGATTTCCTTTGTTTACTTCTTATTTCAGGCTGTTCCCAAATATTCAGGAATTCCTTCTGTGGGAAGGTGTTCAATTTTCACTTTTGGAATCCTGATATTTGTTTGGTTATTAAATGTGGGAAGCATTTACAGTATCAGCCTGTCCACTTGACGTCCCTTTAGCTCATAGCAATGACCATCAAACTTCACCTCATTATTGCTAACAGTGACACTTTGTTTCTTAGATTTATCTTTCATATCTCTTTTGGCATTATTTGTAAATTTTTCAAAATAGACACAAATATAAGGACAGTGTCTTCCTGCTCTCCTGGCGCAGGAAGTCTGCTGTCTTTGCTGTGTGAGCGAGGAGTGAAGCTGGGGACTTTAACTCACCTGCGTCTGCTTAGATCACTTGTTGTTGGTTACTGATTCTCCAAGGACACAAAAATGATACTCAGGAAAGCCTCCTTAAGTTGCTGGTGCATTTCTGTCACTCCCCCTGATAGCCATCCAAATTAAGTTTTGAAGATCTTTACAGCACTCTGAATCTATTTGACAGCAAATCTCTGAACTGGTTTTTGGGACTTCCGCTTGGAAAATGTGTATGTAATGCCTGTAAAGTGTCCTTACTCATCTTTTTGCACCGTTGCTTCCAGAGAGCTGCTGCAGACGTACAATTTCTAAGCAGGAATAGCTTTTTCGAAACTGAAAAACCACCCTCACTCTTATCAGTGTGAGTACTGCTATTACACTCTCCACCTACACTCACCGACTGCAAAACATTTCAAAGATTCATCTCCTCACAAAAGACATGCAACAGTCTCAAAGTGGAGGCAGATGAGAGCAGGGGCGCAAAAGTCGCCACAGCAAAAAAGAAAAGTCAGGAAAAAACATGACACAGGATATTTCAGAGCATCTGATAATTGAGAGTACATGAGAGGGCTGATGTCCTTTAAGAGAAAATAAACCTTCAGAGTGAGAACACAGATTATACTCCCTGTGCTGCTCTGACCAATCAGAGCAATAACTCTAGACTTGAGGCGCTTTGGCCACAAACTGCGGCGCTGACTCTTCAAAGTTGGAGCCTGGATTACTTATCCTGGGAGCCTGGTGTCTCATGACTCTCTCTCAATTTACTGTAGACTCTAGCGGCAGGGCCTCATCCTCTCAGCAAAAGCGCTTTACTAGGGGGAAGCCTGGAGCCCTGCTGAGACTTTCATTAGAAGCTCAGAGAGAGGATGATTACAGAGGAAAACCTACACAAACAAGAGCTGGCTGCCTGACAGTGTGAAAATCTGGCGACATAAAATGATAACACTCATTTGTGTTTCTCGTTCTGGATGGGGAGCTTTCTGTACTCAAGAGGAAAGGACGAGTACAGGAACAACAGAGCTGGAGCAGAGCGAGCGAGTGAGTGAAATGAGATCTAAAAGCAGGAGAACCCTGTAAGCTGTCCGTGCCAAAATGCTAAATCTGAGAAGTTTTTTTCTTCAGTGAATAGTAAAAGGACATGTTAAGGTCATGTGAAGTCTGGTTCTAGAGTTTCCAGCAGCACTTGTAATCCTATAGGTGGCACAACAGCAACCCAAGCTGTGATAGCTTAGCAGTTTGAGTGCCACTGTAGGTTAGCATTTAGAGAAACATTTTTCATCCTTAAAGTGAAATCTCCCTGGCTTCAAATATTTCCCACTTCACTCTAATAAAAGTGCTTTGTTTTCTTTTGTGCTTGACTACAGCACAATTTGGAATTACCCCCAAATACTTTCCCTAAATTCCTTTTTTTTCCTGCAGTCTCAAAAAGCAAAGAGCAAGCATGAAGGAGAAGAGCTGGACATTGCACGGCTCCTCCATTTAAAAGTTGGTGAGTGAGAGAGAGCTGAAGGAGTACCTTTTATATTTTTGAAGACAGTTCGCCCTGAGAGGCTCATTTTGCCTCAGGCACAGATTTTCTCCTGTGGCATCACATGACACAAACGCATCTCTCTGCCTGTCTGACCTTCTCACTCTCACCCTCACTCTCTCACCATCTTATCGTTCATTCAGAAAAGAAGTGGAGGCCTCACCCTTTGATATACTGTATAGTGTACTGGAGTACAGCTTATGATGAAGAGGAGTGTGCCACTTGTATCACTCTTTTGATTCTGCTGGTAATGTGGATGTGTGTGTCAGACTAAGAAAGCAATTAAACAGCCAGAACTAATTGCACTGCTGCGGCTTTGCTGTACAGTAGGCCGCAACTAGTCTGAACAAATACTAAAAGTACCTTGTTGTGTAGGCCCCCCCTTGTGCTGCCAAACAACTCTAGTTTTTCAAGGCATGGACTCTGCTTGACCTCTCAGTGGTATCAGGCACCAAAGTATTAGCAGATCCTTTAAGTCTTGGAAGCAAGGTGGGGCCTCCACTGAACAGCACTGCTTCTCCAGCACATGGCACAGTTGCTCCATCAGGTTCAGATCTGGGGAATTGGGAGATCACCTCAACACCTCGGACCGTGGAACTCTTAACTCTAGAACAGTTCTTGCAGTGTGGTAGGGTGTAATGTCCAACTGAAAGAGGTCACTGCCATCAGCGAATACGCCCCAAGGCTTTATGGGGTCTTCAGCAATGATTATCTGGGTGGTAAATGTCAAAAGGAGCAGACACATAAATGTCAGAATCAAAAGTTTTCCAGCAGAGCATTCCTCAGAGCATCATAGTGCCTCTGCGAGTTCTCCTGATTCCTGTTTTTACTGCATCTGTTCTCCAAATAAAACACTCACATGTTCATTGTAGGTGCTTGTGGTAATGAACTTCGATCAAAGCAAAAGCAATTTGCTTTGCTGACCCAGCTGAATCCCCTGAGCCGTGGGTGACGTTGGCATTTATACTTGTGTGCTGGTGTGTCCGCATTTCTCTGCCATCACAAGTGAAACCCAACCGTTTGTGTTGATTTCAAGAACCGAAACAGTTCATTGGCTGCCTCACCCCACGACACATGCCAGTGTAGCACGATAACCTATGCTGTTCACAATTTCCCTGTCAGTGGGTTTAAATTGTACCTGATTGTTGTGTATACTAATGCACACCCTTCCTATCACTTATTTACCGGTAGGCGGCCTCAGTGACACTTATCTATCCAGTGTTTACAGCTATCATCAGAGTAATAGAGTGATCCAGAGCCCATAATAGAAGATGACATTAGCATATCCTGTTTCATTTGATTTGCTTTGGCTCAGTGGCTGCTTTTTGTGTCCCAGTAGACACACTGACAGACAGATTCATTGCTGGGAGGCTTTTCCTGTGCATGGAATGCTCAACAAGAACATTTCTCTCCCATTCTTTTATGTTTTTATTTGTTGCTCTTTCTCTGCGGTCATTGCTCATATTGTTATAGCACCACATGAGGCGAGCCATTAACAGCCCGATCACTGTCTGCTGAGAAACGTGAAAGTTCAGTTACACCCCACAGACTGATAAAGGACAAGACAGCTGTGGTCATCATGTCATAAAGTCAAGCCTTAATTTTTAATTTCTAATCATGACTGCGCACTTTGAAAGCTACATTAGGAGTTGGAACAAGGATGTCAAAGACTGAGCGTACCATGTTTTAAGAACGGGAAGTTGCTGGGATTAATTAAATTGAACTAAAGGCTCGTTTTTACTTTGTGACCCCAGAGTTCATTTGCTTACACTGCTTCATTAAGAATGATTATGCTCCCAGGAAATATTATAATTCAACCCATTATCACTAGTTTAAGACTCAAAACTGGGATATGAATGTGTGCTGGTGTTTCCTTACTGTTACTGTTAACTCCTATAAATAGCATACTGCAGATACAATATTTAAACGGAACAAAATATTATAGGAGCCCAGTTATATTTACAGAGGTATCTAGCTGTGAAAGATATTTAAATTGTTATAATCCTTTTAATCACCTAAATTATTCTCTGCAAGTTGGATGCACATTAACGCAAAGAAACTGTGATTAGGACATTTAAAGCTAAAGAGCTAATCATGATACAAATGTACATTCAAATACATACCTTCAAAAATAATCCTTGGTATTTCATTGAGATGGGTGGCACGGCCTTGCAGTGTTTAGCACAATTTAGGCGCAGTAAGAAGGTTCTGGGTTTGAACCTGTCTGGATCCTTGCTGTGTGCACTTTGCATATGCTCCCTGTGTACATGTGGGTTTCTTCCATGTTCTCAGGTTTCCTTCCACAGGCCAAAGCAAAGCTAACTGATGATTCTAACCTGGATGTCTCTCTGTGGTAGATTGGCAATCTGTCCCGCCTCTTGTCCACTTTCAGCTGGGACAGGGAAAAGCACTTGTTAAGCAGACTGTTGAATGGATGGATGGACGCTGTTATTTGTTGTTGTCAAGAAAAATGTATCACAGCCTTCACCACATGTACAAATGAGTCTTTAACACGAAATCCATTATCACTGAGTGACTGCCAAAGCCTCAGAAGCATAATGTGATAACTGTCGGGTGTTGTCACATAAGAGGCTGCTGAGCCATTACCTTTAAAAGCAGCTCATATAGGGTCATTTTATACTGAACCGAATGTGTCAGGTTGTACCTGCAGTTAGTGACTGAAAATACTCCAGGTCAACTCCGAGGTTGACTGCTGGGGAGCAGGTGGTCCTTGGATAGCTTGTTAGTGTCATACCACCTCTGCCTTTGAAATTAAGTGAGGGATAAAGTCAGTCCTCCTGGCTTTGTGGTTACTCAAAAGCAGAGTGGCTGATGCTATTAGCCAGGACTGCTAACTTCCCTGCCACCAGATGCAGCTCTAACATTGCCTCACACTAAAAGCAATGGTAGAAAAACCTTTAGTTCTGCTGAAGTGAACACTGTGGTCATCAGTGCTGAACACTGCAGTAGTATGAATAGTAATGCATCCACTTACTGATGCATGCTGTGCATTTGACTATAAATGTAGTTGCTAAGTAAGTAATGTAAGAGCACATTTGAAATATGGTGAGCAGTGCTTGCTAGCAGTGATGGAAACATGCAATGAGACAGTGACCCGCATATTCAGTCGCTGACCTCTCAGTTACTGACATTGATTTGCTAACCTGCTTGTTCATGCACCATTAGATATTAAATAAGGGTCAGTGAAGGCGCAAGTTGAATATATACGTGGCGTGCAGCTCCTCACAGCTTACATACTGTAGGATACTGACACGTGTTACATCTGCATTTAAGCTGCTTCACTGATGCTGTCACATGAATGTTGACGTTATGTGAAAAAACCGTTACGGGAAACATAATCGCTGCGGAGGACTCAAAGTTGATTCTTTTATTTTTTAAGTCGTTTTCTCTGATCACTGATCTGTTCTTGCAAAATCATGAGTTGAAGAGTGAGATGAGAGCTGGCATGGCTTTACTAAAGAAACACTTGATGTAACACTGCATCAGATTATATTGATATAAATTATATTATCTAATTCGATTTCTCTTTAAAATGAGATTGACATATTTTAAAAAGTCAACATAGCAGCAGGCTCTACTTACAGCATAAGCCTCAGAATTAACATAATTTTTAATGCAGTGTTTGTGACCAAACCCTGTGAAGCAAAGAGTACCACCGTCACCTCGCCGTCCTGAAATCGATTTTTATGCAGCAAATCTCTTCATCGTGAATATTTTCCCCCTTTACTTCCATCTCGCTTTCTCATTTTTCTCATTAATTACACATTTTCACTTTTATTATTGTTCACGCCATCACTTCTCATATGTCTGCCTCTGGCCAGCACTCCATCTCCACTTTCACTCCATACATAATGATAGTGAGCAAGATAATAGAGTAGAAGTGTTGTCTTGATGACACTGTCTGAATATGGATGAGAGCCTCTCATTATTGCTCTGGGCAGGTTAGGAGGCAGATAATGGTGATTACATTGAGAATGATGAATGCTCGTCTGAGAATAAACCTTAATTTAATCTGTCTAACCTGATTCAAGGTCTGTACCTGTACTGAGGTCAGGGCGGAAACAAAATCAAAGACGGAGCAATGTTTCTTTGACCAGTCTCCACAAATTCTGATTTCGCAACAGTTGTTCTGCAAACTAAATGGACAAAGTGATCAGTACTTTAATGCAGTGAGGAAAAAAATGAAAAAATAAAAACATTAAAAAATAAAAATATGGCTGTAGCGAATTAATGCCAGGCCCTGTGGAGGCTGTTTACATTTCAAAGCTTTTATTCATTTCTCTAATGGACATCTTAGAACAAATCACACGATCCAACGAGACTTTATCGATCCATTTGGGGAATTTGAAACATTCTGGAGCACAAGAGGAAAACTGGATATGGCATAAATGATGACATAAATAAATACCAGCTGCAGTAGGATGGTCGATTTTGAGCTTTTAAAATTGAGCATGGAGTAAGAATAAAGATGCTGTCAAGCACAATAGTGAAATATGAGAGTCAGACATGCTTGGGCATGTTTGGCTTGCCTAGTGTGAAAACACCCTTAATATGAATATTTGCTATTTATATGGATGTCGCAGCAAAGAACAGTATTTGGCCATTAAACATAAAGAAGGTGTTATTTTCCTGTTATCAATGAAATGATGATGTTTTAAATAAATCATAACTGGTAAGAGATAATAATACTAATATGGCCCATACTATATTTTATATGTTCTCTAATTATTACAGCCCACCCTATATAGGATTTTTACGACTGATGCCAGTATTTGATGATTTAAAATTCTGATATATTGGCAATTTCAAAGTTCATAACCTGGTTGAAGGGTGTCTCCCACATCTCTTCATTACTTAATTTTTGTCAGTTTATGCTGATAGGTTGGCAAATACCTAATATTGGCCGATGATATCAGTCTGCCGATAAATTGGTGCATCTCCGCTAATGATGTGTTAAAGGTTTCTGAATATTATTGTTGTTTTTAGTTAAGTTTTAACTGCTGATGAGCCCGTTTTCATGCCCAGTGCACCAAATACTGCTGTTGTGTCAAAACTGGTTTCCTTTAGCACAGGTCCTGTAATACATGTGTCAGGATAGTAGTGAGACTCCCAACCCATCATACTTTAACCTACCGTATTTTTCGGGCTATAAGGCGCACTTAAAATCCTTACATTACCTCAAAAATCGGCAGTGCGCCTTATAATCCCGTGCGCCTTATGTATGAATTCTTGTTGTGCTTACTGACCTTGAAACAATTTTATGTGGTACACTGCGCTCAAAAATCTGTCGAAATGTGTGGTGCGACTTTGGTAAGGGACGTTTAATAAATATCAACATTTTCCAGAGCGTACAAAGCGTACAACAGGGGGGAGGGGGTAACACCCAGCGTACACTTTTCAAATAGTTGAGGGCTGCCGTCTGACCGCCGATGGCCGAGGCATCCACACCACTGCACCATTGCGTGGTCTGCAGCGATATTTCCTCCTGTCTGTCAGATCAGTTCAAAGGCCTCATTGAATTCTGTAAAATAGGCCATTGTCGATTCACAAAATGACTCTACTGACGATATTAGACAGGAACAAGCTGCGAGTGCAGCGCAGCAGGTGTGGAAAGCAGCCAAAGCTGCCGGAGATAAATTCAACAAGAAGTGGAAGCATTGTTCCAAAAATAGAAACCGTACACAGTAAACCGCAGAAAATGATGATGAATTTTATTCTACATGTTTCTGGCCTATTTTCATCTATGCTGGCCTGTATATTTGTGCATAATCTGCTGATCAGTGGCCGGCGCTGTTGCCAAATTTTGTGCAACAAAATTCGCTGTGGGGTGTCTCAAAAGTAACTAGAAGTCGCTGAAGGACGAATCGAGGTTCGGGGGTGTGAGGGCTGTTCCCCCTCGGTGCCAAAGAGAGGTATGAAGGGACGCAGTACGAGCGCTATATGTACACAAAACACGGTGACAGCAGAGTTTTCAGGTTTCTGGTGTTGAGTCAAAAAGTGATTTCCTTTTTTTTTTTTTTTTTTTATATTTTTTCTTTGCTTATA
>JASGAU010410704.1:0-22129 GCA_030220045.1 Australoheros facetus | reverse complement strand
CTCATCTCTCATTGCACAACACTCTTTAAATTCTTCATTCATGACACAAAACAAAAACCACAATGTAAAGGGTTATCTTCACTTAAACACATCCCACAAAAGCCTTTCTTTTATTACAGTTTCACAGATCACTTTCCTTCATAAACACCGGGCGATATGAAAATGTGAAATTAAACAAGTAATTCAAAATTCAAAGTTGCTACCATGGCGTGAAAGTGTCTGGCACAGTGTACTGCGTGGCAATAAATACTGAATATAAATACTTTACATGTACCTGAGCTCAGACTCGTAGCACCATTCAGAGACAGAGCACCAACGGGACACGGCAGATCTCCTGATTCAAAACTCAGAAGCCACCCACCTTTTTAAGGTTATCAGAGTTTTCATAGTGCAAATCTTTTCAGTCTTATCGCAACAATGTCCCCTCTGGCCAAAGTCTCAGCTGCTGTACTTGACATTGGCAATAATGCACGGCTTTGGTAGAGTTGGAGGGTGCTTGGGACTCGGCCTAGAGGAAGAAAAAAGTTACACAAATATGTTAAAATAATCTCTCAGTGAGTGAAATGCATCTAGCGGCGGTCTGAACCCACCTGCTGGGGTGTGGGACAGGGCGTGCAGGTCTGGGCACACCAGGTGCAGGGCCACAAACACCTGAAGGTCCTTGGCCTGCAGTTTGACTCCGCAGAACAGAGGGACTTCGCACCAGTCGAGACCCCCTTGGATCAGCAGGTAGAGGTTTCTGAGGAGGACTAGGTTTCTCCAACTCCTGTTAAAGGGCAGACACTTCTAAATGATGATGGAAACTCACCACCAGGTGGCACTAACAGATAATTATAGCCCATGTCTGCTTTTCTTTGTCCTTCTCTTTGAGGTGTCAAGGCTGTTGTCTCTAACAAATGATGAGAACGCTGTCATGTGGGTTAAATCTTCTCTAGAATACAGAGGTCGTGATAACCAGCCTACATTCATTCCCTACTCGTCTCCTTGGCTAAGGAGACTTCTACAAACACCAAAGAGTGAGAGAGGATCCACAGGGGTGAACCTCAGACCTCACACACCCATGAAACAGTCTCTCTAAAATCCCACTTACTTCATGGGGTGGAGCTCTCCCATTAACAGGGTTTCAAAGCCAGCAGCACAGAGATTTCACTCATGACTTATGTTCTTTGTTAACATCCTGGAGCCACCAAACAGCTGCTCAAGATACAGTTGATGAAGTCTGCTGCCAACAGGAATCACTTTGCCATTTAATAGGAGCAGCTGGGAACCCCACTTCTTAAAGTAGAAACAGCCAAAAGGTTCTGTATGCCATGTTTTGAACAGGTGTACGAGCTTTCGTGAAACTGAATCGATACTATGCATTTCATTTCATGTCTTCCTTTAGAAGATATGTTTTCACTTATGCTGCATTTTGCTTTGTGTCTCTCTTGGACAGACATCGTGCATTGCGCGATGTCTGTCCAATATACAGCATTTGTCACCAATTACAACTTTTCCCTGGAAGACATTTGATATACGATTAGATGTGTGTTTTATTATGTCGTCATTCATTTTTTGTGTATGTGGCAGTTCCAAAATAAATACAGAAATAATTATTTGACAATAAAATGAGTAATAATTAGGCAATATTCCTTTAATACATCATTTTCAGAGCTGTCCAACATCAACACTCAGAACATGGTTGAAGGGTGTTTCTCCCATCTCTCTTGACTTTTTACATTTTCATTCACTGGCCGTTATAATTGCAGATACAGAAATATCAGCAAATATGGGCTGTAGTCACTTTCAGACTGGGACAGATTGCTGATCTTTCATCTGCACTTGTCCTGTTCTCTTCTTCTTTTGTTTCTGCCCATTTCTTATTCACCTGTTTGCGCTTTCTTTTGGGGCTGCAATTATTTTCAGTTTCCTTGATTAATTCATAACAATGGAAAGCATGACCTTTACGACTGGTTCCACAGGCAAAGGTGACATTTTCAGACATTTTCAAAAAAATATACAATAATATAAAACATAAACATAAAAGCAGCAAAGCCAAAAGTGTCAAGGCTGGAAATGAATGTCGGCAGTTTCTGTTTGAGAGCCGACCTTAGAAAATCTACTGTTTATCAGAGACTGGGAAAAAAAATCTTGCTCTAATGGTCTCGAATCAGTTTCTGTCTTTGTAATCACTTTTTCCTCTTTTATTTCTGTCTCTTTAAAGTTCGTCTGCCTCAAATCAAATCAGTTTAAAGTGAAATAAGAGCGAGTGTTTGGCTTTCTCAATTTTCAGAGCCTGCAATGTCACAGCTAAAGCAATGCAGTAACAGTGGCAGCGAGTTTGCCACCCTGTGACATTTGTACATACTTCCTCCCTGCAGTTGCTGCCCCCCTCTCTGCAAGTCTGGCTCCATTTTTTATTATTTATGCCGCGGTTTTGTTGTAGAACTCAAGCCTCGCTAGCTCCTGGACTAACCTCGTTATTTTATGTGACTGTGCATAACTGTCAACATGCCTCTGCTTTTATAGCACACGAAAGAACCATGAAAACAGTCGACATCAAAACACCAATTTGAAAGTGCATCGAACATCATCATTTCCCCAGTTGGGTATTACAGGCCTGGGTAGTGAGTAAAAGCTCCCCAGACACAGCGGTGGCAAAATTACAGTAAGTAACATCATCGAATAAAATGTTTCCAACTGAGGAAACAGGAAATTCACTCACCATGACCATTCTGCAGGAGTTGTGGTGAGATGCACTGTGAAATGACGCCCCTCTGGGTGCGACGTGGATGTGAGGTGGAGGGGCTCGGTGAGGAGGAGGCACCGGGGGTCTCGGCTGACCAGGGCCAGGGGAGAGGGACACGGTAAGGGAAAGAGGGACTGGGTGGCTGAGGTGAACTGGAGGGCACTGGGGCAATCTGCGCAGGCTGTGGACAGGGAAGGGGGCTGGTGGGAGGCTCGCCTCTGTACTCCGGAGAGGAGGCTGCAGAGAGATTAAAGTTGAAAGAGTTTGTCAAAAGAGAAACCGTCTGCTTCCTATCAGAAACAATCATGTTAATCTCCTCCTCTTCCTCTGCCGTTCCTCCTGATGGTTTCAAAGATACATAAATCAAATCCTCCTACTTGTTTGCTCTCTATTCCCCAAAGTCCTCATCAGGTGACTTCTCAAAAGGGAAAGACCACGACTATCCCATAAGCACCAACTTGGGTTTATCAAAAGAGGAACACAGCTAAAGAGCCCACACACACTCCCACTGAGACAGTTCAAACATAGAACAGAGCCACAATATGGCTCTCGATTGATATTTAAACCTGGCCAGATGTGCAGAGCTTAAAACACACACAATATAAGACATACAAAGGCGGGCACACATGCACTCAGGCAGCAGTTTAATGCAGCTCCCAACAACTGGAAAATGACCTCACCTGCACTGTGCCTACATCAAACAGCCTTACACCCTCTCTCTTCTTACCACTGACCCCAAATGAAAACCACATGCTACTAACTGAAAACACCAATCTCATAGTAATGCACAACAGCTTGCTTCACTTGTGTGCCACCCTGCAACACAAGAGGGTCTTCTGAAACAGTTTCCCTTATCCTTCTGCAACCCCTAACTCAATTGATCGCGGGTCACTTCCCATTACAAATTATGTCAGGGTAATAATGGAGCTGTAAAGGCATACAGTGATGTTGGCACACAAGTCATTATGGCAAAATGCGTGTTCTGCCTTCCAATTACTAGCAACAAGTGGACTTTAGATGTCAACTAAGCAGCTGCATCAACATTCTTCATGTGCAGATAAATCAGGTTTCTCTCTTAACAGACAGCTGTTAATGACATGAAATGTATTAAAGTGCCTGAACATGCTGCTCACCACAGACTCCATTATCACTACCTCCTCTACAAGTCCACACCGAGAAGGATGATTTAATTGAATTTGAATGAGCTGCCATTTATGTGAAAACAGCACATCAATCTAGTTGAGAATCATGTGTGCTGCTGGAACAGCTGCGACATTCCAGGAAAAATATAACGGCAAGAATAATCTGTTGTCGATCCTCCCTTTGTCTGAGTCAGATCTATTTGTGCATTTGTGATGGGCCGGTCAAACGCAGACGTGCGATCTAGTGACCTTGAAGATGGTGGCGCTATGGGGCAGAGGCGGGGCTGGTCGGGATGGAGAGGTTGAGCTTGCTGATGGAGGCTGGTTAGGAGCTGCTGGTCCGCTGATTGCGGCGCTTACTGATCTGTAATTTAAAGAAGAAATTATATGTCTTTAATTAAACATTTTATTATAGTAATCATACATCAGTTACAAAAGGTAATATAAATTAAATTGCGCAATCAAAACAAAATTCACCACTATAATTGGTTTCACAGTGTGGCCAATCATAAAGATGTGCCCGCTTAGTAGCACCCGCTGTTTTAATTTACAAACCTTTGATCTATGATAAAAAGATATTTACAGATTATATTTATAGATAATTTAACTATCATGGTCTGAAAACACACCTGATCTTCTCAATTGGATTTTTTTTGCTGGCAAAGAGAAGTTTTAGCAGAGTTTTTCTCTTTAAGCAGATGATCAGACCGGCTCCCAGGACAGTGAGCAGAGCCACTAGAATGCCCACTGTCAGGCTCCCGTGGTCTGCTCAGAAACACACAAAGAAAATACTCAGGCTCAGGGCATTGTTGCTTCAGTACAGAATATAAGTCTTTGGCTGTTTGGCTGACTGTGTGTGTGTGTTTTCCTTCAGGATTTCAAGATTTCTCAGATGAAGTTTGTGCCTAAACATACTGTATAATACAGTAAAAATGCTCAAATATTACACGCCCAAGACCTATAACATTCAGTGACTTGAGATGCAGTAAATCACACTGCTGGCTTACCTGCTTGCCTGATCGGGCCACTGTCCACACTCCCTCCAAAACCTGCCTTGTCACAGAAGGGAGGCGCCCAGTGAGCCTCACAGTGACAGTTCTTGTTGTTATTGCATACCTACAGTATATTAAAAAGCACAGTTAACTGTTAGATGAGCCCAAGTACACTTTTTACACTTCACACATTTATTATGCTGCTTAGATTTAATAGGGTATAAATGAGTTATGTTTCTGTAAATGGATGCAGACTTGAATAACTTCACACGGGTTTAGTATTGGTTAATCCAACATTTTTCTCAATTTGTCAATGGTCAAAAAAAAAAAAAAAATCACATATCAGAAAATTAGCTGTCAAAAAAACCCTGAAAAAATTCTGATTTACTTCCCAGCAAAGCAGCAGTTTTCTCAAATTTAATAAGATGGAATAAGTGAATGCTGGGATTTTTGCTTGAGATATGATAAACTGGCAGAAATAAGCTTCCTCCGAAGGGTGTCTGAGCTCACCCTTAGAGATAGGGTAAGGAGCTCAGTCATTCGGGAGGGGCTCAAAGTAGAACTGCTGTTCCTCTGCATTAAAATTAGCCAGCTGAAGAGGTTTGGGCATCTGTCTAAGATGCCTTCTGGACATCTCCTAGGTGAGGCGTTTCATGCCGACTCAGGATATGCTGGAGAGATTACATCTCCCTGCTGGCTTGGGAATATTTACTGAAAGAACTGAATGTAATGGCCAGGGCGAGGGAAGTCTGGGTAGAGTGGCTGCCCACTCCGGACCCAAATAAGGAGTAGAAAACTGATGAATGGATAGATGACAAAATAATTTAAATTTTTATGTGCCGTATGAAGCAGATAGAATCAACCAACAGTCAGGCAGGCAAGGCTCCATGTAGCAAAGATGTCTGGTATAAAATACAGAGCAGAACCTTTCTCTAAAACCACATTTTTATAATCTCTCTCTCCCTCTTCCTGTCGTGCAGAGTGCAGGAATGGTAAAGTCTAAGAGGATTCCCTATCTGAGTAATATGGAACAGGTGAGGGCCTCGCTCCAAGGCAACATCTTGATCTGATCTGTGCATGCAGGGGTGTCCTGTCTCCTTTTATTTCAGCAAGTAAAACATTCCTTAAAAATTTCATAGCCATGTCTTATGGAACTACACAACCAAATATGACTGTATAATGCATATGTTTTATATATATATGTTTTACTTTAAGAGTCAGTCACAATTCTTTCGTCTGTATGTATTTGATGAAGGAGCAACTTAAACAGTCACAGCCAAAGCATCTGAGCTCTACCAGGAAATTTAATACTACAAAGCCATATATTTAATCTCTAACAGGACCACCCATAGACGTTTGACGGGTGGCATTTAAGCAAAATCTAATATCCATTCTCCCCAGCTCAAAGTCAAACTGTGTGTCATTGCTTGCAGCGTTTGGCCAAACACAGCCAGGCCTTCAGATTTCAACACATTTTTGGGGACAAGGATGACTGATGAATGGCGCTTAACATAAAACAGAAATGAAATCATTACGTCTAATTGATTGAACCTTTCGGCATTCAGAGTGACTGATTGCAAGGCAATGTAATGGCTCTCTATCCAATGTGTGCTGGCCATTTTTGAACACCTTACAGCCCAAATAAGCTTATGTGTAGAAGGAATAGGATATTAATGAGGCAGGGATTCGTTTTAGGACAGACAGCTGTCACATAGTTCTTCAAAACGCTGAAATAGAATGAATGGCATTGTACTCACCCCTTGACCACTGCACTTGGCTGAACACTCGTGCACACCAAAAACACTGACGTTCTGGCACTGACGATTCAAACACATCTGAAGCAGACAAAGACATGAAAAATTAACAGCTCCGTGTCAGTGACATTCGAAACCTCTCCTTTTTAAGGCAAAAACAACTAGATGTGGCCTGCCCTTTCTTTTATTTTGCCTCTGACAGACCACTTCAGCTATAAATCAGTATAGCTTGAAATATAATTATGTCACCACTGACAGGAATGTATCAAAAATGTATTATATGTCTCCTTAAAATGCAACCAGATCCAAATCGAGTATACTGAGGCAGAATGTGAAGATGAGCTTGGCAGCAGCAGGCACAGAGTGTATTGCCTTAGCAGATGAGGGTGGAGGCTAAGATCCTCCTTAAGAGTCAAGGCTCATAGAGAACTAAATTATACTAAATGGACTAACTGGATCAGTGAAATGACCAATGGCTAGATTGATGACCACTAGGAGATGCCAAGTAGACTGAATAATGGCGAGTCAATTAAGTGTCTGAGCCTGTGCAAGTCTGAAATGACAAGAGGACATAGCCTAAAGAACTTCTCAAAACATCTTAGTCACAGCCTTTCACTTCACATCCCCTTTTTCACTCTTATTTTCTCAGCAATTTGTAATACATTTAAATTCTGTGTGTGTGTGTGTGTGTGTGTGTGTGTGTGTGTGTGTGTGTGTGTGTGTGTGTGTGTGTGTTTCAGTTCAAGCAACTTCCTGTTTTATTTTGGTAACCGTTTTTCTCCTTTTTCTTTGTTGGATTGAATTCCCTTCGTTGACTGGAAGCTAAGCACTTCTCCTTTTGTACTTTTGGCATGTACTTGTGATCCTTAAAACATAAAATTTTAGGATAGTGGACCAATTATTACTCAGAGTGGTTTAATTATTTCATTCCTTGATTAAAATGACGATATTTAATATATAAGAAAATCACATTATCTTTCAGAAATAACTGATATATTAAAGAGAGCGTTGAAGCAGCTCTCAGTTCTTTCTCTGTATGAAGCAAGCCATTTTAGCTCCCTTGGCCCTTAATATAGGCAACATTCTTCTGATTGATTGGTCCTCACACACAGAAGGTCTGAACAGCCGGTAGGTGAGGGTGCTGTACCCTTGAGATGAGAGTAGACAACCTGTCTGAAACTCAGCATTTAGAGAAGGCTGAATTCTGAAATTTTGGCACGTGGGGATTATTTGCACATATGCTGACCTCATTATTAAATATGACGAGCCACTGTTGTAACAGAATATATGATAAAAGATATGGAAAAGCATAATAAGTCCAATGTAAAGTATTGTTACATTATTAATTACTTAATTTGTAAGCATCTTTTAATGCTGCAACTTTCTCATAAATTGCTCACAGAAATGAATTCATCACTGTTTCATGTAGTGAAGCAGAAAGTACAACATTCTCTCCAAGTACTTCAGATTTTTATGTGTCTAGATGCAGTGATTATATTCAACCATCACAGGCCGTAGCTCTCACCATTTCAGCTCCACACTTGGTTCCCGTCAGGACTAAGCCAGGATCGGGCATGTCATCACCCAAGTAGACATGTGTACCTCGGCACAGTATTCTTCCCCCTTCCTGCAGGGGTATGTTTGTTTCAATTGAAACAGCGTTGGTGCCAATTACTGGGCGATTAGCTCCTCCTTGACACTGGATTTTGCCACATTTTGCATCTCTGTAAACAAACACCAACTGGAATTACAATGCAATAATTAAATTACATGCTAATGTTTTGTGGATATGAGCAGTTTTTAAAAAATTTCATCTCTCTCCTTCTGTCCAATTAAAGAAGCTGAAGAACAGGCAGCTCGCTTTATGCTGGTTTCAGATCACAAACTGAGATTTTAGAGACAGAACTTGTTGCCTTACATCAAATGACTCTACAACCCTTAATTAGGACTCCAACTAATGATCATTTTCCATCATTTAATGGATCAATTATTTTAAAAAATTGCTTCAGAAAACTGAGAAACCAATCTGGCATTTTTGCTTTTTTTTTTTTCTTCTTCTTCTTAACTGATGAATAAACTGTTTCAGCCTCAGTCACACACACAGCAGTCCCTAGCATTGAAAAAGTCCTGTTATTTGAGTGAGTTATACTCATTTTTACACAGCAGGTACAATTTGCTTTATGTTCCTCGCTGCTTTCTCCAAATCACATGCTCTTGAATACATTCATTGGTTTCTATGGGGACATCACGTCTTACCGCGGTTCACATTTGGCAAAGGAGCCTTTTGTGTCCTTGCCACAGTTGCCATAAGGGTCTCCTGCTGAGTTGACCCTTTCAAAGCAGATGCCTGGAGCTGGCTTGGCTCCTACAAGACGTGTTACACACATTAAATTAAAAAAAAAAATAGTAACAGTTGTTGAACTGTTCAGTGTGACCCAGCAAGGGGGATTTTTCACATACCGTGGCCCCACAGTGTTATGCACTGCTGCTCATGAGTCTGACAAATGCCATTATAACAGTAGCCGTCCACGTTGTGGCAGGCATGGCCATCATGAAGGTAGACATTAGAGGGGCAGTGAGGACTGGTACCGGTGCAAAACTCTGGCAGATCACAAGAGTTGCTGGATTCACGGCACAGTGTGCCTGATGGCTTCAACTACACAGCAACAAAGACAAAGACCCGCAGTGAAGCCCAAATAAAATATGAAATATACCAAAGTAAAAGACATTTCTACTGGATTTGATTAAAGGATGTCAAATCAAGTTAATCAGAGAAAATAACTTATTGTAAGAGGTCTCTGAAAATACTTTATACTGAAATATCATATCATATAACACATATTACCTGACAGTCCTGGCAGCACTGTCCATGTGCACAAACAGCATCTCCTTTCAGAGTGCAGGTAGTAGCATTGCAGCAGGGATTCAGGCATTCCTTCCGATGGAAAGGAATGGAAAAAGAAGACAAGCAGAGAAAGGAAACATAAGTAAGAGGGAACAAAAGTGAACAAGAATTAACTCAGCACAAAGAGATCACATTTCCCCCAGAGCAAACACTCAAACTTTGTTATCAGAGGGGATGCAGCCCTATCAGGACTGTGTAACATAGCAACGAAAAAAACCTGACAGAAGAAAGGAAACAACAGTTTCTAGGTTTCTAAAAACAACGTTTCCATCTGACAGGATTTTTTTAGGCCCCAGAAACTGTGTTGAATTGAACAGTAAAATGAAGAGGAGGGAAAAGAAAAGGACACACACACTGCAGAAATTCTTCAATAAGCAAGCAAATGTTGTGTAATGTAAAGAAACCGGCTAGTGTAAACAAAGAAACTCCAATGTGGAAACAAAAACACTTTTAAACTAACATAAAACTCAAGAATCCAACGAAGACAATATCTGAACACAGAACAGAAAAAGCTTGAGATTAAATAAGGAAACTTTAGGTTATATAAACACTGAGGGAACAGCTTTAAAAGCAAATTGTAACACACAGAGTGATGTGCGCAACACTGCTTCAGCTAATAACCCCACTTCACTGCAGGCAGGTGTGACAATAGCAATCAGAAACTGAACCCACACACGCTATGCTGTCATAATATAAAGCTCACTCAGGCATTCTCTATATTCAAGTGCCATTCTTCTGAATACAAATATAAGCAATCTACAGAAGTTTAACCAGATTTGAAATCTAAAAATATACATTTGCATTACTTTGCTTACTGAACTGGTTTGATAATTTAAATAAGCAAGCTTATCCTCATGATTAAAAAAGAATAAATTCCCCCACTCGCCCTGCGGGCAGTCTTTGTTTGTCCTTCCTTCAAGTTTGGGTCCTCTACCAGAGGCATGGGAGCTTCAGGGTCCTGCGCAGTATCTTAGCTGTTCCTAGGACTGCGCTCTTCTGGACAGAGATCTCAGATGTTGTTCGTGGAATCTGCTGGAGCTACTCTCCCAGTCTGGGGGTCACTGCCCCGAGTGTTCCCGATTACCACGGGGAGCACTGTTGCCTTCACATTCCACATCCTGTCTAGTTCTTCTCTCAGTCCTTGGCATTTCTCAAGCGTTTTGTGTTCCTTCTTCTTGATGCTGCCATTGCTTGGTATTGCTACATCTATCACTACAGCCTTCTTCCTCTGCTTCTCTACCATTTACTATGTCTGGTTGGTTAGCCATCACCAGTTTGTCTGTGTCTTGTCTGGAAGTCCCACAGGGTCGTGGCTTGGTCATTCTCAACGACCTTTGGGGGCATAGCACATTTTGACCTCGGGACTTCCAGGCCATATCGGCACAGACAGTCCTGTATACTATGCTGGCAGCTTGGTTATGGCATTCCATGTATGCCCTGTCTGCTAGCATCTTGCACCCTGCTCCTATGTGCTGGATTGTCTCAGGGGCATCTCTGCACAGCCTGCACCTAGGGTCACACCTGGTGTGGTAGACCCCAGCCTCTATCAATCTTATACTTTGAGCTTTTTCCTGTGCCGCCATGATTAGTGCCTCTGTGCTGTATTTCAGTGGTAGGGCAAAGGTGTTGATTGCCCAGATCTTGTTCTTTCCCATTCAGCTGACTCTTCAGACTTGCCTTACTCTCTGCAATTATTAGCTTTTCTAGTGGCCTCTTCATGGTTCTTATTTGCCTGTGGTATTCCAAGGTACTTGTAGCTGTCCTCAACATCTGCAATGTTGCCTTCCGGTGGTGCACTCCCCTTTAGTTCTGACTACCTTCACTGTCTTTGTTACCATCTGACTACACTTCTCCAGTCCAAATGACATTTCAATGTCATTGCTAGAGAGCCTAGTGGTGTGGATCAGTGAATCGATGTCTCGTTCATTCCTGGCATACAGCTTGTTGTCATCCATGTAGAGGAGGTGGCCGATGGTTGCTCCATTCCATAGTCGGTATCCGTAGCCAGTCTTGAGGGGCTTCAGGCCTATGCAGAACAAGTAGTGGGGACAGAGCATCTCCTTGTTAAGTCCTGCACTTGATGGTGACTTGTGCAATTGGCTTGAAGTTGGCCTCTAGTGTTGTCTAGTGTTTCCACACCCCCATTAAACACCTGATGAAGGCTCTTAGGGTCCTGTTGATCTTGTACAGATCTAGGCATTCCAGGATCGATGTGTGAGGCATTAAATCACAAGTTTTCTTGTAGTCAATCCAGGTAGTCAGTCTGGTCTTACAGTCTCGAGTGACTGCTCTATCTACCAGTAGCTGGTGTTTTGCTCCTCTGGTGTTACTGCCAATTCCTTTCTGAGCCGGTAGTTGGATGGGACCGGTCCTTTCAGGACTGTCCAGCCTTCTGTTGGCCATTCTGGATGTGTCTTATCTGCTAGCAGCTGGTTCATTTCTGCTGCCAGGCACTCATGGAGTGCAGTTAGCTTCTTTAGCCTGTAGGTGTGAAACATGTCAGGGTGTTGGTCTAATTCTTCATATATGAGACTCTTTCTTGCCACTGTGTGTTCAGGGAGGTTCTACTTTTAGACGAGCCTTATGTGTTAGGTAGGCTTATTTAGCACAGGGCTTGTGTAGCATGGGTGTTACTTGCCCTAGGCTCGGGATTCAAACCTCCAACCTATTTTTCCAAAGACGGTAGTGTTGCCACTATATAATTGGAGTGAAAACATGAAAAAAAGGAGCTCAGTACAGTAGAACAATGCCTCTGTGGTCACATAAAACAACTTTTGGGACAAACTAACCTTCCCAGGAAGGATTGCCATTCAGTACAACAACTTCTGTGTCCATATAGTAAGCAGTTGCTAAAGTATGAACCTTCCTGTTTGGTGGACAAATATGATGTAGAAAAACTAAACTTAGTCTGACAACTTTTGTGAAGTTGAAGAATTTTGACTGGAAAATATCCTGGAAGTAAGCCCCAGAGCAGATCCAGGGCATGCTGGAGAGCTTACATCTCTCAGCTGGCTTGGGAACACCTTGGTGTTCCCCCTGAAAAAGCTGGAGGTAGTGGCCAGGGAGAGGGACATCAGGGAATCTCTGTTTACTCTGCTGCCCCCATAACCCACATATCTGTGCAGATATTAGGCAAATACCAGAGCATCCTATGGTGGTTAAATCTGCAATTTGTGTATATTTGTGTGTGTGTGTGTTGTGTGTGTTTGCTTTCTCAAAATATAATGTTAAATACATTCACCAGGTTTGGTTTTGAAAGAACATAGTGTTTTAGTGATATGACCTCACTTTAATCCACATTTAAAACAATTTTTTGAGCCTTTTTTTAAAACTATTATATGTACTAATATTGGTGAAGGTTGAACTATAATATAATCCAACAGTAGTAATACCTATGTGGCATTCATGATTTATGAGAGAGACAAGCTCAACACGGGTTATGAGAACGTTAGAAAACGTCTAGAAGATATATAAACGTCATACAGGATTTTGTTCATGCATATAATAGTTCACCAAGTCAGCCTGAAATTGTTTGTCTATACCGTTCACCAGTACTCTGTTATGTACTCATCATCATTAATGTAATATATACAAAATACTAAAAACGTACCATTATTTATTTTTATTCCTAGTAGTAGTCTGGCTGTCTGATGATTTTCGGTCTACACAAGGCAGAAGGCTCAGCAGTGTTCGGAGTATGGGTGAAATCATCAAAAACAAGACGTTTTCTAAAGTTCTCATAACCCGTGTTGAGCTTGTCTCTCTTGATAAATGCATCGACTTCCTTAAACATTCGCTGCACAGCTCTCCAATCTGCCCACTGGATAAAAAACAAGTCCTTAAACCAACTCATGCGTTCGGCTTTTGTGATAGGGTATGGGTTTAATCTCCAGCTCTCGACTCCTCTGGATGCAATAGCATTCTCCCTGTCTTCAAAAATACTCAAAAAAAGAAACTCCTCCGTGGGGCGGTTGTAACGATCAGCCTCCACTCTGTACAACTCAGGCCCTGTTGAAGTCCACTGCGATGCACACACCACATCGGGGAAGCCTGTCTGGTCCAGGTCAGGACACACCACAATGCGAAACAGTCTCCAGTTTTTAATAGACATGCGGTGTGACCCCCCAACACCCCAAATCTCTTCATCACCACAATTCACACACAACAACACCTTGCCATCCCTATCTTTAGCTGAATAAACGTACCCATTCACACCGCGGTAATCTGTTTTAAATTCCTTCTCTTCATCATGCTTCTTTTTGTGCGGACGACCATCAACCTGCACATCTGATGACATACCTCCGAATTCGGTCCTGATTCCAAAAGGGTCAGACGGGTTCATTCCAGCAAGTGGGTTGAAGGACGTCATGGCTGTTTAGATGGATGGATGGTTGAACCGCTAGGTGGCGCAAATTCTCTCCAAAGAGGTGGGTGCAGCTAGTTGTTGAGGTAAAACCACGTCGGAGATGCGTTGCTGGTGAAGGCCGATTGAAGAAATGAGGTACGGGCGATCTTATATACACACCCCTAACTTAAACCACATCCCACTAGGAGGAGACACATGTCAAAATCATAAATCAATCCATCATGCACGACCACACACGCACGCGCACGAGGACGCTCATGTACGTTCATTGACCTTTTGACCCACCTGTCAGTCATAAATCATGAATGCCACATAGGTATTACTACTTCCAACACTGCAGAAAGGTATGTCATTTCTTTGTATTTCTTAGTATTCTTCAGATCAGGCTGAGTTTATGTTGCCTTAAACTCAGCCTGAGCTGAAGAATACTAAGATACCTTATTTTTTAAATATGTGGTTACAAATTTACATGCATAAAAGCACCATCAGCTTTGTCCAGTTGCACAAGAATGCAAACACGGAAGCTGAATGAGGAAACTGTCCCCAATCAGTGCATTAATGTTAAAAATGTTTTAATTATACAGTTTATACAGAAGCTATAGCTTCTATAAGACATACAGCATCCAGAGGCATTTTGGTCTGCACCAGCTAGTATCAAATGAAAAACAAAACAGAGATTCTGTACTATTTTGCTTATGCATATTTGTCTGGCAATGCCAGAAGCATTCTCTTGGCCTGCCAATAATTCCGGTTTCATAATTTCACACGAGGTTACCGATATATTTATTAATTTAGAATAATGACAACAAAAACAGTGTAATCATCTCAAAATAACATTAAGGCATTTGTGAATCACTCTATTCACAGTAGAGAAAGAGGATTTTTACCATCTACAATAACATTCCCATCTCGCTGCTGAGGACCATCTGGTTCATGTTAGCCTTTATCATGACCCGCGGACTGCACCAATCAGCAACGCCGCTTTCCAATACACATGGACGCAAGAATTCAATCAAGGCTCAGAATATAAGATGTGCACTATGTGTGAATGTGCAAGTGTATGTGTGTAAGTCTGCTTGTGCATATATGACCTCATGCAGGTTGTCTGGGCCCCCGAGGGTCAGCTCTTTCCCTTTTGCCATTATAGTCTGAATATGCAGTAAGAGTTGGGAGGAAGTGGATGGATGGAGCTGGCAGGGGACACAGCTGATGTGATGGGCCTTCCAGAACTTCTTTCAGTCTGAAAACCATTAAGGGCCTTTCCCATGGTCCCTGGGGCCAAAAAGAGGCAAAGGAGTAACGCTGAAAAGAAGTAGTCAGTAATTGTGAGGAGTAGGACCCAGGCTTTTTAATGAGGCTTTTAATGAGGTCCTGTCTGAGAACTCTGATCTGGTCTGAGTTGGCATGACTCTGCTCAGCTCTGTGGAGAGCTTTATTATTGCTGCTGGCTCAGGCCTGGGAGCTTATGTTAGTTCTTTGTTTTTTAAGGACAAGGCCACTTTCAGTCTGACCCTGACTGAAACTTGAGCAGCTCACAAAAAGAATCACAGGGTGTAAAGGCATAAGCAAATTATGAAAGACAACAAGGCATTCTCTCATTTAGGCTATTACGCAAGTATCCCTCTAAATCGCAATAGATGTCTCCTTCATATTTCATAATTCCGTAAGCAGCTCGCCTCTGCTAATTGTCAGCCGAATCACGATTATCTGTTTTATCATCCTGCAGTTGTAACAGTTGGCAACATGCACTACCATTAAATATGTGCATGCCAATGCAGATTCATTTAAATAATTCACCAGTTGACAGTGTGAAACTGTCAGCAGTGCTTCCTCTGAGTGAATTGTTTCACAATTAGACATCACTCCTCCCAAACATGTCTCCTTTCCCCTGATTGAATTAATCCATACTCATATCTTTAACCTAATTTTCAGAAGAATGTGTTTGCAACACAAAAGCTCTGTGCCATTAGATTTGAAAGTAAGGTGAACAACTTGTGTCAGGGTCTTTGTCTGGAAAGCTGCAGAACACCCCTCTAGCATTTCTTCTTATTTAATTTGCTTTAGAATGGGAAACATAATTAACAATGATTTATGAGTAGCAGTTTAGAGATTTTGGCAAACGCTGCAAAAGGCTGAAGATAAAAACATATTTAGTCTACAGCATCCTCACCTCCAGTTCGCCACAGTCACACTCCTCTCCCTCTTCCACATAGCCGTTGCCACATTTCTGCCCACCATACAGCACTTTGACCTCTGGCATATTGAAGAGACACATTCCAACGCCTTTTTCAAAACTAGCCGTGAGGTCCTTCCTGCTACAGCTGCTGAACACCGTAGGAAACGGATACCTGTGAGTAAAAGAAATGTTACATGAGTGACACAAATTGAGAGTCAGCAGGAAGACAACTGAGATCCTCCACAAGGGCCCTCTTTAGTCTGATGTAATCAGTGCTAATTGCTGCTAATCACAAAATCAATTAACCACTAGAGCTCAGCCAGCTCTCCAAACTTCCATCAGCATATGAACAGCACAAGTCCCCCGTGACTTCTCTCTCCATGGAGAGAGGGAGATCTGATTAGACATATTTTATGAGAAAGGGATCATAAACACTCAACCCAGTGCTTCCTTTGCAAGATGTACAACACCCATAAATTTAGGAGAAATGGGGGACCGTGTGTTTTTAATATTGTTTTTGGAACAGACAGAGGGTGGTCTGCTCCGTGGGGAAAGCACACAGCCCAAGGCGCTGTCTGCCAAAACCTTTGTTAAAGACCTCATGTGGCTTTATTGAGCTTTTCTGTGATAATATAGTGCCTTAGATGACAGTGTCTGTGTAAAATGTGCATGAATAAGTCCAGATTGTATCTCATTCTTTGTGGCTCCTGATACAAAAGCACCATATGAGATTTTTAATACCTCCACTGACACAATAAAACTCACCACAAAGCTGGAATATGTGAATATATATGTAATCTTCAAACTTATATCAGTGCTGGTCTTTATAGATAAGTACATGCCTGAGACAATTCATGGAAGATTAGATACCCAAATGTCTCTTTCAACAGGTGTGATGAAGGACCCTTGAATTTTTAAATGTACATTCTCATCAGGGGCCCTCGACTCTGGAGAAACCCGCCTGAGATAAGCAGGTAAGTGGCCTCCTTAAAATCAAATTTTTATAGGCTTCCTTTTATGTGAAGCCATCTCTCATAGTCTCTGCATTATTTTATTCTCTGTTCATTGTCTTTCAGCTGTTTATCGTTTCTACTCTACTGCTTTTAATGGTATTTATAATTTATATTGCCATTTTGTATCTTGCATTTTGCACTTATCCCTGTCAACTTCACCTAAGATTTATCCTGTTTTTTTGGACCTTAATGATTGGCTTTATTCTGCTTTTTGCGTATCTGTAAAATCTTTTATAAAGGGTGCCATTTAGATAAAAAGTATTATCATGATGTTTTATGATTATTAAAGTCATCAACAGTACTGCTGCCCCTTTACTAACCCTGCCAGTCACGCGGCTGTTCATGCCTAGATTTTAAAGGATTTTCTTTCCTTTGCATGGCTCAGCAGCTGTAACCTACTCAACTGAACATAACAGACACAGTCAAACAGCATGTCCAACCTCAGAAAGCTTTACTGGCATTGATGATGATATTTTTTATGTAATTTCTTTTGTCTTTTTGGTCAAGAAAACGATACCCTTGAAAGCAAATGTCATAATTGCACACAACTCTTCACTTCACTGAGGTCAGTATCAATGTGCTGTTGATTTGTTTTAGCTATAATTCAGAGCGCTGATATCAGATCTACTGGTGTATTATACAGAAGCTTTAAAAACACTTTCGCTTTGGAGTCTTTGACTTCTGAGAAGGAGAAACTTTTATTTAGCTTAATGTCGGCAACTTTTTCAAATTATGTTTTTCTCTGATTGGGTTTTTGCATCTAATACAGCTCTAAATGTGTCATGACACTCTGAACGTTTTGACATGGCCTCATTCTTGGCTTGTCTTTGATTTCCGACATGTGCGGAGGTGGCTTACATCACCTCCTGCCGCTGACCCCCCCCCAAGCTGTTCGTAGGTTGCATTAGGTAAAAGTGGGTTACCTCGAAGTAGATCTCCAGACATTCTGGATTAAAGCAAAAGATCGGAGTAGCTTTGTAATGAAGTGAAATGGTGAAAGAAAAGAGCAATAAAGACAGCTGTAGTAACAACCATAATTGTGCCTTCTTGTCCCCTCCTTCTCTCTGATGAACAGATGTCAAGGCTGCTGTTCAACAAGCAGGGCACTTCCTTAGCAACTGCTGTTGTTGATTTCCTCTTTGCCCCCAAAGCCTGAGCCAAAATTACTTGCTCAAAAGTTGACCCCCCCCTCCTTTGCCGCATTCATTCAGTTTCCATGAACTCAGCCCTGCTCTTCAGTTACTAGCCTGGGCAATGCATGACAAAACTCTCACATGCTTCTTTTTTTGTAACTCTTGAGATACATGAGCTGCTCAGGGATCCAGCTGTTCTTTATGAGAGGCAGTACACAAATAATTGGTCTATCCTGCAACAGTCTGGAGGTAGGAGGAGGAATGACTGAAGAGGCAGAGGCATCGATGATTTACAGTGGATGGCATTTAGCAGCTGCAGTCCCCAGGGCTAGCAGGGCATTGCCAAGGCCAGTAATGGCTGGCACATCTGGTGTGTATGGCGAACTGGAGACGCTGAAGACAACCACTCATCATCTGGGTCAAAAAACCCAGTGTGACTCAACCTTGTTCCCAGCTTGATCTCATTCTTTTCTTGGTTTGAGATGCCTACTCTTTAACGCTGGTCTAGGTTCTGTCTTCAAGCTAAATGTTTTCCACCCATCATGTTCCAGCTCCAATATAAAATTAATTCTTTTGTGTTTTCTGGTTCATCTCTAACCTATAGTCAGTGTTTAACAGTTGGCTCTTAAGCTTCAGAGGTCCTATGTTTGATGGTTGACAGAGTGTACAAAACAATCACTGACTGCAGTGTAGCAACACCCAAGTAAATGGAGGTCTCTGTGGGAGGTCAATAAGGAATCATTTCCAGGTCTATCACAGACCTTAATGATTAAGCAGCTTAAGCAGAGAAACCCAGACTTCCCTCTCCTTAGCCACCTCCTCCAGCTTATCCAGGGGAATACCAACGTGTTCCCAGGCCAGCCTATAGATAAAATATCTCTGGAGTGTCCTGGGTCTACCCCAGGACCTCTTCCTGGTAGGACATGCCCAGAACACCGTACCCAAGAGGTATCCTAGTCAGATGCCTGAACCATCAATTTGCTCCTTTCGATGTGGAGGAGTAGTGGCTCGAATCTGAGCCACTCTCGAATGATTGCGTTCTTCACCCTATCTCTAAGGGAGAGGACAGCCAGCATTCAGAGGAAGCTTATTTTCACCGCTTGTGTCTGTGATCTGGTTCTTTCGGTCACTACCCAAAGCTTGTGACCATAGGATGTAGGGACATAGATCGACTGGTAAATCGACAGCTTCATTTGGTGCACTCAGCTCTCTCTTCAACACAACGGACGAGTGCAGCATCCACATCACTCTAGTCATAGCCCCAATCTGTTTGTCAATCTCCCAATCCCCTCTTCCCTCACTCTTGAACAAGACCCCAAGATACTTAAACTCTTCCACTTGGGCCAGCAATCTGTCCCTGACCCAGAGTGGGCACTCCAACCTTTCCCGGCTAGGACCATGGCCTCAGACTTAGAGGTGCTAATTCTCATACCTGCAGCTTCACATTTGGCTGTGAACTGCTCCAGGGTGACCTGGAGGCCACCACCTGATGAATCTAAAAAGACCACTTCATCCACAAAAAGCAGAGATGAGATTCTGAGGCCACTAAGGTGACTGGGGCTTCTCAGCAGGGCTCGCAGTCAGAGATCTGGACTGTGCAGGACCTATAAAAATTATTTAAGCTAGCCAGGGCATAAGCTGGCAGAAGGGACCAAGCACCAGCAGATGCAGGTGGAAAAGCAGTCTTTGGTTGGGATCCAGTTGCACAGGACACTCTGGTTGCACAGGCTGGCACTGTGCAGGGCTTACAGCCAACTCCATAATGACTGGGGCACTTGCAGCTCCAGTACATGCACAGGATGCTCAGGAGGCACAGGGGTCACAGTCCCCTCAGACAACTGAGATTGCGCCACAGGGTTCTCAATCCCCACTGAGGACTAGAGTAGCTTAGCAGGGATTACAGTCTCCTCAGAAGGCCATGGCTGTGCAGGACTCACTGCCGACCCTGGAGGCTGAAGCTGAGGCTCGGGTCTGGCCAATCTCACCCTGGGAACAGAATCGAATGCAGGAACTGGTAGGGCCCTGGCCGCCCAACATGGGAGCAAGGATGGGTGCTGGAGCAACAGTTCATTCAATTTCTTTGACATACCTGTCTCAGAAACAAGAAATTCAGCCTTATCACGAGCTCGCTCAGGCACACAACAAACTTGAGCATACAAAATACTGCTTTATTTACAGTTGGCTCAAGAACATGAGAAACAGTCTTTGACTCAGCCGGCTCAGAAACATTAAGTACAACTTTTGACTCTGAACTCACAGACAGGGTTTGAGAAAATTGGGCGCTGGTGGACGTGAGCCAGGAAGCTATCTTGGGTTGTGGTGTGGAGTGCTGATGGTGGGAGCCCATCTTCCTTGAGGGAGAGAGGGAGCAGATGGTGCAGTGATGGCAGGTTCCTCATCCTCACATCTCCACCAAAAACGTAGCTGGTGAGAAACAGACTGGGGTGCTGGATAGCTGGACGTCCAGTGGCTCGGGAAGTGGGACCTGCGGCATCGAGGCGGAAGAGCTGAATGGCAGCGCTGAAGCTGGAACAGGATCCGGTTGAGATAAGCCCAACCGCTTAGGAGCGATATGAATACTGGGTTGATGCTGCTGGTGTGATATGGGGCTGGCTGATAGTGGCGTGGCTTGCGTGATGGACTGTTGTAATGATGATGGGGATTGGAGAAAGGAAGGCAGAGGGAGGCAAAGGCAGGTAGACTGAGGTGAATAAAAGGTGATCCGTTTATTGAAAGCTGGTGGCAGGTTTGAACAAATACAGAACATAGAGTACAAAGGAAACCAAAACTGAGAATAAACACCTGGGCCAGAGGGTACTGAAACTGAGACAAAGACAGGGAGGGTAAACTGGAACAGAAGCAGAAACATAAGTAGATGCTCTGACAAGGGACAAAAGGAGACACAGGTGAACTGAATTGAGAAAAGGGAAGCAAAACCAAACACAAAGCACACGAGAGACGAGACTAGCAAAAGACACATGAATCAACTTAATACAGGAGACTTGACACAGGAGGGAAGAACACTGAGGGAAGAACTAACTTAAGCAACAAAGAACAAGATTAAATATACTTCATGGGGAAATGTGCAAGAAATGATATAAACACTAAACAAAGCAAGAATCATAGAACGTTTACAAAAACATAGCTCGAAAGTCCAAAAGACTCAAAATGCTTGGCAAACTGACCTAGGACCATGACAAAAACAGAAATGAGGTCAGTGGGATCAGTACAGCCTCCCTATACATTTCTTATTAAAACTTTAACTTACCAACACACGGGTGTCATCTTAATATAAGAGTTTGCTGTAAACTATGACCTTAAAGCCAAACCCCATTATACCAGTGATTAGTGAGAAAGTATCACATTAAAATTCAGGGAGCCCTTTGACCCAAATTTAGCTAGGCAGGGTTTTCTCCTCACAGCCTTTCTGTCTGTGCAGTTCAGATCACAGAGATCCACTTTATGTTGCATCTCTTCAGCCATGAAACACCAATCAGGCTGTGAATCAGATCTTCTGTCACTTAGAATAGGAAATAATATTTAGAGAAAATGCAAAGTATAAATTTACTGGCATACATTTAGGAAGACCTAATGTTCTGGCACAATTGTGAACAAAGCCAATTTTAATCTGACTATGACAACTGTGACTATGAGGAATATTTCAAACTTCAAAACCACAATTGCTTCACTAGATATTTCATATGAATTTGACAGATTCCTTAATGCATGCAAAGCCTGAGCTCTAAGCACTGGCAATAGGTGATATGATCTGTTGCTACCCCCTTGATGCCATGTCAGCCTGGCCTTGTTGAAGACACTGAAGAGCATTTTCTCATTGTTTTCCCCATGGAGCCAATTAAACAGGGCACACTAGTAAGTTCTTGTTCATCAGTGGGGCATGACTCACATTTCCATGGCAT
>JASGAU010410702.1:0-28697 GCA_030220045.1 Australoheros facetus | reverse complement strand
ATCATTCACACCTGTGGGCAATTTACAGTGACCAATTAACCTAACCCCAGTAACTGCATGTCTTTGGATTGTGGGAGGAAACCCATACAGACACAGGGAGAACATACAAACTCCACACAGCAAGAGGCCTGGCCCAAGGTGGAATCAAACCCAAACTATTAGAGAGCTATTCTAGCTGGGAGGCAGCAGTGCTAACCACCACACCACCATGCTCCCCAATAACAAAAATATTTTTTACAGTGTTGAACTGTAAACTGTTTAAATTTGGTAAATAAACAAACATGATAAAACTCAGCCCTGCTGAATGCTGGTACATTAACATTTACAAATAACATTTGTCCATGGAGCAATAAAAAACTGTACAAGAGAGAGTTGTGAGCAAAAACCAAACAAAAGGACCAAATTTCTGCTATTTCAAACTCCATACAGCAAGAGGCCTGGGCCAACGTGGACTTGAACCCAGACCTTCTAGATGACATTCTACCTGTGAGGCAGCACTGCTAACACCACACCACCATACTGCTGCTCATTAAGCCAGTCTGTTTAAACTGGTATAAACTATATTTTTAGCAGGTGCAAAACTTGATATTAAGTTGTTTGAACTCAAACACATGATTACAATAAGACAGACCATCAAAAAGTACAGTCTACTTGGCATTAACAAGTAATGTTCACATTCTAGGTAATTTTAAGTAATATGAACTCAGTATTTTTAAGTGGAATCAAAATCTGGGTTTACAGTGTACAGCCATCAACTAATACATTCCTCCCTGCGTTGGCTTGTAAACTTTGATGGTTTTGCCAAGCTGCTAATGGCTTCAAATGATTATACCAACTAATTTGGTCTTGTTTTAAGGGGACAGAGCGGTTAGACACCCTCTCTGTTCTCTTCAGCTTTTAAGGCTTTGCTCTGCTCAAATGTAGGCTAGTTCTGTAAAACCTGAGGGAGACGAAAAAGGAAGGCACGCAACCTCTTGGACCATGAAGGATGGGGAAGTAAGTGCACATTTCATTATATGCCTTTTTTTTAAAGGTTTCTTTACTCAAATGCAAGTCAGTGTGTCAGAGTGTGCCTCGGTTTCTACTCATGTGCACCTGCTGACCTTTACAACCTCTTCTCACACTAAAAAAACAGTAAGGTCACATGTAATGTATTTAGATTTACAAATGCAGCCATTGGTAGTGTAAGTGTAGTGTAAACTTGCTATTGTGTTACCGCATGAGCTTTGAAAAGACTGCGCCAAGAAAACACCTTCTCCGGCAACTATTGTGTTTGTTGTTCTATGTGCCAGTTTTAACACTAAGAACAGGATAAAACTGCATGCAGAGTTCATCCATGTCAGTAAGGTAAGAGCATGTTCTGACTCTTCCCTCAGACAGACACAGGGCACAGGAGGCTGGGCAGTAAGTACAATTTTAAAGTATGGCAAAGTTAGTCTGGTTAAAATACATTACCTAAATACTTGATTCTAAAATTAAATGTGGCATTTAAGAAATATTGTGATGAGAGCGCAGTATAAATTTGACTCTTTTTAACAGCCAGCAGATAATTTTAATAATGGGTTACTATGAGCCAGACCAGTATATATTACATTAATATTTTTTAACTATTATAATTCATATCATACCTTTCTGCCTGATGCAAAACAACACTGGCTGTTGCCTCACAGCAAGAAGGACCTATGAGCAGTTTACATGTACTCCCTATGGTTGTGTATGTTATATCTGGGAGATCTGGTTTCTCCTACCTGGAAAAAAATATCAAGTCAACATGTTTGAGTTACTTAAATACCCGAAGCTTCATTTCTTGGAAAGCACTTTGTTGATATCCAAAAGTATAAAATGTAGGCCCACATTATTGGCCGATATTAGCTATTTGTTGATCTATGAACATCGGCATTGGCAGATAAATGGAAATTTAAGTAAGTAAAGAAGAGATGGGAGAAACACCCCTCAACCATGTTATGAGTGTTGACTTTGCATAGTTTGTCCACCAGGGGCCACTCTGCAACTTCCATGTTGGCAACAGCACAAATGCAACAACCAGCTGATCCAATCAGAGTCGGGCAGAGCATAAATGTGTAAATAAATAACGACACATAACAAATGTTAGTGTAAAAATATCTGCTGATGTATCGGAATATTAGATTTGTAATTCACCAAATATTGGTACTGGTATTGGTTTTAAAAATTCTAATTGGTCGAGCTCTAACCAGCATTTTTAGAAAGTGCAGTACAACTTCCTAAAAGAAACTTTGCTCAATACAATCTAGGAACTCTGGTTCTCATCATGTAGGTCGTCACGGAGGGAGATGGCAGGGTCCATGTAGAGACCACCAAGGGCCACTGTGTCTTCACTATTGAGTGTGCTGAAAGGCAGGATGAGGGAATCTACTCTGTTGTGGTTCGAAATCCTGCTGGGGAAGATACTGCAGATATCCATGTGAAAGTTGTCGGTAAGACAGCTCCTGCACTGATTTTAATGACTGCAGTCAGTTTTCATCATCCTCACTACCAAAGTCCCAACAATGCCAATTAACACACACGGACAGCAAAATTGTTATGTGACGTCAACTATGAATCTCAAACTTTCTTCAAAAAAATAAACAATGTTTCTCCTCTAGATGTTCCTGATCCTCCCATGGCTCCCACAATCCTCAGTGTGGGAGAGGATTCCTGTGTCGTTCAATGGGAACCCCCTCAGTTTGACGGTGGCCAGCCAATAATTGGTAAAAACCTTCAAAATGACTTGATTTCTTAACAATGTCTGCCATTTTCTTTTGCATCCTCCTTTATTCCTTGGAGAAGCCGAGTCACACATTTGAATTCACAGGTTATGTGCTGGAGAGAAAGAAGTTGAAGAGCTACAGGTGGATGAGACTGAACTTTGACCCCTACCCTGAAACAACCTATGAGGCCAAGCGGATGATAGAAGGTGTGCCGTATGAGATGCGAGTCTATGCTGTCAACAGCATCGGCATGTCTCATCACAGTCCTGCCTCGCAGCCGTTTGTGCCAATCGGTGAGTCTTTACCAAAATGTTTTCACCAAAACAAGCATTTTTGAACATCAGCTTGTAGTCAACACAAAAATCTTCAGTTTATCTTTAGATTAAATTAACAAAAATGATTCAGACCCTGAATTAGATAAGTGGAAGAAGATGGATTCAGAAAGTTTTAACTTACACGTTAAAGAGATGCAGGTCGGCCAGGTTTGGTAAGTTGATGTTTGGCTCCTCCTACCTCAATGAAGAAGAGTCACTGAGACACCAAACACACATCACACTCGTCTATTAATAGTCTACAGCTGGTTTGATCAAACCGCAATCAAATCAGTCCAGATGAAGAACATTTTAATGGGGGGGACAGAAACCTAGAATAATTCACATTTACGTATTGTTATATAGTCAGGAATATTTAAATTAACTACATCATTATCACTGAGGAATTTGTTTTTGTCCACTCTTGGATGATGTACTTCTCTAATGAGATTAATTTTTGGTTTGTAGTGCCCTTTTGTAGGTTCCTCCTATAAATCTTTACTCTAGACAGTAAGAAAAATGCAGCAGCAAATCTCACAAACCAGTATTTCATTCACATGAGTCCAGGGAATGCACTTCCATGTTTTCAAAAACCAAATTATTCACCTGACCACAGTTTTCCACTTTGCCTAATTTTAGATGAGCTCTGGCCCAGAGGATGGCGGTGTTTTGGGATTTTTTTATTTTATTCTTCTTATTTATATGTGTGTGTATATATGGTTGCAGGTACAAAATACATTTCACTGTGCATTGTACTGTGTATAACTGCGCATGTGACAAATAAATACTATCTTATCTTATATCTTATATATATCATGATCACATATGGCTTCTTTTTTGTACAATAGAACTTTAAACTGCATTTGTGGATGGCACGGTGAACTGAGTTCACAGACAGTGATTTCTGGAAGTGTTCCTGAGTCGATGCAGTGATTTTCGTGACAAACTCATGCCTGTTTTTAACACAGTGCTGCCTGAGGGCCCAAAGATCATGAACCTCCAATACTGATTTTTTTGCCTTGTCCCTGGCGCGTGAGATTTCTTCAGATTCTTGGAATCTTTTGATGATATTATGCTCTGTAGATGACGAGATATTCTGATATATTGGAACATACTGTCTAAGAAATATAAGGTGCAAGTCTGACTAGCACTGAATTCATTTTGTTTTTTTATTTTACACATATAAATTACAGAGCTGTGCACAGTCAAGGTTTATAGCTAGATGTACTCTTTATGACTGTCAGTTATCATTCAGAGGCTCAGGTTTTAGTTGGGTTTTTTTTGTTTGTTTGTTTGTTTTAAACCTTTATTTTACCAGGTAAAAATGTTTGAGAAATGTTTCTTATCATATTACCAATTTATTTGAACTACCATCTCATCCTCCACTTGTTGATTTAAGAGGGAGCATCATTGTATCCAGATGGCCAGTCACTCTTAAGACAGCTGATTAGGAAACTATCCATGGCATCCCTCTCTATAAATAATGGCCTGGAATCCCTTGACTCTGCTGGGACCAGCTGCTCAACACACAGGGGTCCATTGCTTCTGTAGAAGCTGCTGCAGAACAAGCATTGTTATTACTACAACACAGACAACAGGAAGGGAACAGGAGACTGTCAATGAGAGACAGAAAGAGAGCACATTTGGAGAAGCAGATATAACCAGCAGTTTCAATTAACAGCAGGACTGCTATACACTGAGGAAAAAATGACAAAACCTAAGCTCTCAAAGACAGCTGAGAAGAAACCGGTGGAAGAAACAAAGACTTTGGAACTTGCAAAAGAAACATCAGTTGGTGCTCCAGAGAATGCACAAGCCAATCGTAAAGCCAGCAAAGCTGTGACAGAGGCACCTCCACGCCTTGATGTAGAACAGGAACCTGGAGCCAGTAGCACAGAAGCAGCCCCCAGAGGAAAAGAGGGAGCACCAGCTGAGCATAATACACCAGCAGAAGGTGTCCCTGTGACAGAAAGTGGTCCTCCTGCAGAGGAAGCCGCACCCCCGGCAGAGGAGACCCCCGTGAAGCCTGCTGCTGCCGCTGAGCCAGAGCCGTGGCCTGTTTGCAGTAGGCATTATTTACTTTAGGATGATGAAAAAGATATTTAGGTTCAGAGAAACATCTGCTGTACATTTTAAATGTGGCTCTGCAACATTTACTGACATTCACACCATCTACAGCCTACATTCAGAAACTCAGACTGCATTTAGTCATTTGCAGGGCACAACACTCATGTTCTCTCAAATATTAACATCATCTCCAACAAAATTTCAACTTGACAGGTCTTTTTTTTTGTCAGAAAGATGTAGCAGATTTAGTTGTGCATTAATAATAAATCCATGATTTCTAGAGCGCTCTGCCACTGCCCTGACACTGATGACAGAATTATTATGAAAGAAGTCATATAAAATAAAAACAAATGAAAAACTAACATCTAAGTGGGGTTTTGATGTTTGTAAAACATAATCTGCAGCTAAAAGGAAGGAGATGGAGAGAAAACCTGTTACCCCATAACTAATCCCAGGTTTAGATTAGTGCCCTTTCTTGAGCAGAAAACCTAGAGCATTAATGTAATAAACATATGTATATTTTTTTGAGTCAGCAATTTCTTTTATGGGGTTTAAGGAAGGGGGAAAGGACTTGTACCAACTGGGTAGTCAGAGAGATTGAGCTGGAAAGGATGTGTAGTAGGTTAGAGTGATTAAGGCTTAGAGATGGAAATGTATTAACAAGTGAAGAGAGTGTGCTGAGAAGGTGCAAGGAATACTTTCAGGAGCTGATGAATGTAGAAAATCGGAGAGGGAAGGATGGATGGAGGAAAGTTAGTGAATTGGGAAGTGCAGAGCATTAGCAAGGAGGAAGGGAGGGCAGCTATGAAGAGGATGAAGAGTGGAAAGGCAGTTGGTCCAGATGACATATCTGTAGGAGTATGGAGATGTCCAGGAGACAAGGGAGTGGAGTTTTTAACCAGATTGTTTAACAAAGTCCTGGAGAGTGAGAGGATCCCTGAATAATGGAGAAGACGTGTCCTGGTACTGACAGGGTGCCAAGACAGGAACTGTGGTACTGCATGAGGAGGTCAGGGGGGCAGTGAAGTATATGAAGCTGGTGCAGAACATGTATGAGGACAGTGAGACAGTGGTGAAGTGTGCAGTAGGAGTGACAGATGGGTTAAAGGTGGGAGTGGGATTGCATCAGGGATCTGCTCTGAGCCCCTTCTTGTTTGCAGTGGAGATGCACAGTTTGACAGAGGAGATCAGGCAGGAGTCTCCATGGACTACAATGTTTACAGATGACAATGTGGTCTGTAGTGACACCAAGGAGTAGGTGGAAGAGAGCCTGGACAGGTGGAGGGATGCTCTGGAGAGAAGAGGAATGAAAATCAGTAGAAGCAAGACAGAATGCTTGTGTGCATGAGAGGGAGACAGATTGAGCGGTGAAGATGCAAGAAGTAGATGTAGTGAAGGCAGATGAGTTTAAGTACCTGGGTTCAACCATCCAAAGCAACGGACAGTGCACAAGAGAGGTGAAGAGAGCGCAGGCAGCACACAGGATAACAGCAAGAGTGAAAAGGAAGGTTTACAAGATGGTAGTGAGGCCTGCTATGATGCATGGTTTGAAGACAGTGGCACTGATAAAAAGACAGCAGGCCAAGCTGAAGGTGACAGAGTTGAAGATTCATGGATTTTCATTGGGAGTGACGTGAATGGACAAGATTAGAAATGAGCACATCAAAGGGACAGCTCAGGTTGAGAAGTTTGGAGACAAAGTTAGAGAGGCAAGGCTGAGATTATTTAGACATTGCAGAGGAGGGATAGTGGATATACTGGACGAAGGATGTTGAAGATGGAGCTGCCAGGCAGGAGGAAAAGAGGAAGACCTCAGAGATGATCCATGAAGCCGGTTGATTAAGTTACTGTATGTATGACTCAAAGCTTTCAAGTGAATACTGGATAATGGTGTGGAACAAAGGAAAAGTAAAATTGTAGTGCAAGGTGATGATGGCTCTGACGCCCTGCTTTAAATAATCTTGTACTTTCCTGATTAGGTTCATCCACTTGGTTCATGAATTCTAAATGATTAATTCATTTAGAATTTATTGCATTAATGCTCTAACTGACTAAAAGGGACATTTATCTGCTCTCTGCCTCTTCCTCAGCTCCTACAAGTGAGCCCCTCGGACTGTGCATTGATGATGTCAGTGACACTTCTATCACACTGAAGTGGCGGCGGCCTGAGAGGATTGGCTCAGCTGAACTTGAGGGTTATGGAGTTGAGTACTGCAAGGAGGGCAGTAAGTACTGGAGCCAGCTGTCCACATACTAATTTCAGCATCATAACCCTGTCTCTGTCTTTGGTTCCACTGTAACAATCAATTTGTGCTATTTAAATTTTTTTTGTGGTTTCTGGCAACAGCTGATGAATGGATACCAGCGATGAAGGGTCTGACAGAGAGGACGTCGACAGTCATCAAAGGCCTCACCACCGGAGACAAGCTGCAGTTCCGTGTGCGAGCTTACAACATGGCCGGACCCAGTGCTCCCGCCACTCTGGCTCAGCCTGTCACCATCAGAGAGATTATGCGTGAGTAATTACAGATTACATGCTCCAGCTCTTTTAGTTTCCTATGTGGACGTGATACAAAATACTCACCTATTTTTTGCCATCCTCTTATTTTGTGTTTTTCTTTCACAGAACGCCCGAAAATTTGGCTTCCCAGAAATCTCCGCCAGACTCTTATCAAGAAAGTTGGAGGCACTGTCAACATCGTAATTCCATTTCAGGTGGCTGATGCATCAGTTGGCGTCAACTGGACACAGTCTTGAAAAAATTAAAAACCCTACAAGGGGTGCTACTATGTTTTATGCAATACAAACACCCAAGTTAATCATGACTGTCTTTATTATTATGATTATATCTGGTCATATTTTACCAGTCTGGTTGGCTGGATAAAAGAGGTGGTATTGTTTGACCCTTCCCAGCACTGATATAAAAAAAATGGAAGGCTTGGTCTGAAGGTGGTGTCAGGTTAAAGGTCATGTTCTTAACCAACCTAATTTTTATGTTAACATGTAGGCTGTCAGGAATTAAGTACCTGACCTGGGTGAAACTTCACCTGTAAGGTCAAGTCATTAGGTCATTAGTCTGTTTAACGTTAGTCTTGCGCCAACACGTTACCATACGGCTGCCTTTTACTCGATAATCACTGCGTGAAGTGTCATATAATATAGGAAAATCAAACACAGCTAAAACGATGCTTTCCTTTGTGCTGAAAGTGGCTGCAGACTGCAGCGTGTAGCATACTCTCCGCTCATTGGTCAGTCAATGAAACCCTCGCTGATTGGTTTAGTGCCACGCGACAGCGACAAAAGTAGAACATTTTTCAACTTTGTTGTGTGCACGTCTACGTGTACGAGCTCGAAATTTCACATGCACGAATGTCGCCGGTCGCTTAGCTGGAGGAGGGCAAGCGATTGTCGCCTCATCGCACAAGCTCCATAGGAAATGAATGGAGAGCGAGCGACGTCGCTCCCCGTGTGTCGAGCCCCTTAGAGTGATTGATAAGTTGCTACCCTGAGTGTGCAGTGCCCCTTGATTTCTCTGTCTGTCATCATCAAACAACATCAAAACAGTATCAGTCAAAATGCTAAGCTTGAAACTTCAATAACAAATGTGTGACATCATGGTAGCAGCCATCGTTTATATTTTAATTATGTAAGAACTAACTCACTTTTGGAGTCAGCCTCAAGCGGCACTTCAGCGCCTTGAATATTTCTGTTTGCACAGACATGATAAGAGAGAGACTTGTTTCCAGAAGGACTTTGCAGTTTTGTTTTGACAAGCTGACTAACAAACCACAGCAACACTAAGCATTGTTCCATTTATGAGTTGCTATTTGAATTTGTAAGCGTGACATGAGAGAGTTGTAAGGTTGCTTTTGTTATCTGTGATTTGCAGACAAACACAGGAGAAGTTTGAGTTACCGCCATTCCTTCTTTTTTTTCTTGTGATGCAGGGTAAACCCAGGCCAAAGGTCACATGGAGCAAAGAAGGAAAGCCCCTGGACCCCACATTTGCTAATGTTAGGAACAGTGAAGTAGACACGATCCTCTTCATCCGCAAGACAGAGAGAAAACACTCTGGAAAGTATGAGCTCCAGGTGCAGATTGAAAACGTGGAAGACAAAGCAGCAGTAACACTCCAGATTGTTGGTAAGCAGGATTGAATAAATGGGAAGCTGCTTCTGACATTTAACAGGAATAAAAACAATCTGTATTAAAATGTTACCACAGATGTTTTGCCAATGGGCACTATTTTTTTCTTTAAAGACCTCCCAGGGCCCCCTGAGGCGCTAAAGATTGTTGATACCTGGGGTTTTAATGTGGCGCTCGAGTGGCAGCCTCCAAAGGACAATGGCAACTGTGAAATAACCGGTTACACCGTTCAGAAAGCTGACAAGAAGACCATGGTGAGACTTTATACACTTTATATGTGTTTAATATATATGTATCCTTCATGATCTGGTCCTCTACCAGAGGCCTGGGAGCTTGAGGGTCCTGCACAGTATCTTACCTGTTCCTAGGACTGTGCTCTTCTGGACAGAGATCTCAGATGTTGTTCCTGGAATCTGCTGGAGCCACTTGCTCAGTTTGGGGGGGTTACTGCCCCGAATGTTCTAATTACCACAGAGACCACTGTTGCCTTCATCTTCCACATCCTCTCTAGCTCTTCTCTCAGTCCTTGGTATTTCTTGAGCTTCTTGTGTTCCTTTGTCTTGATGTTGCCATCGCTTGGGATTGCTACATCTATCACTATGACCTTCCTCTGCCTGTCCACCACCACTATGTTTGTCACCAGTTTGTCTGTCTGTATCTGGAAGTCCAATGAGATCTTAGCTCAGTCATTCTCAAACATCCTTGGGGGCGTGTGTCATTTCAACCTTGGGACTTCGACCAGTACTTATTCACCACAGCCTGCTCCCTGCACGAACTTTGTAGCTCTACAGTTGTGGTCAGAAGTTTATATACACTCATCATGGACATGAACATTATGGTGATTTGGGGTTTCTAATGATTTCTTTGAACCATTCTTTGAGCTGTTAACCACTAATCTTTGGTTAAATGTCCCTTAGCAAGTTGCTTTTGGTAGCCATCAACAAGCTTCTGGCATAATTCTGGCTGGATATTTGACCACTCTTTTTGGCAGAATTGGTAGAGTCAATTTCAAGCAGTTGGTTTCCTGGCATAGACACAGCATAGTCCACTAATTTTCAATAGAGTTGAGGTCAGGGTTTTGAGAAGGCCAGAAGTTTAATGTTAGCCTGCTTTATCCATTCCAAAACCAGTTTTGATAATGTTTGGGGTCATTGTCCTGTTGGAACACCCAACTGTGTCCATCTAGGTGTTGATTTGAGGTGAAATTGAAGAATTTGGATGTAGTACTTCTGCATTATTCCATCCTCTTTGTGCAATGTACCAGTACCACTGGCAGCAAAACAGCACCAGAGCCTGATGCTGCCACCACCATGCTTGACAGTTGGTACAGTGGTCTTAGGTTCGAAAGCCTCACCTTTACTCCTCCAAACATACCTCAATCTTTTTCTCATCTGACCATAAAACTTTTCTCTAGAAGGCATTTGATTTTTTCATATGGGCAGCTACAAATTTCATTTGAGCTTGAAGGTGTTGATTTTGGAGCAGGAGCTTCTTTCTTGGTCGGCACCTTCACAGTCCTTTACAACCTTAAATCTGGCTTCACTGTGGACAGTGACGAAGGTGTTCCAGCAGTTTCCAGTTCATGGCAGGCTTGAACCTTGGTGGTTCCTGAGTTGTTCCTGAATATCCTAATTTCCTCTCATATGAGGGTGACAGTTTGGGTCTTCTTTCAGACTGTGGCAAAGCGGTGATACATCTGAATAACTTGTACTTATGTACAAGTGTTTGAACTGATGGTCATGGAATCTTCTGTTGTTTAGAAATGGCTCAAAGAGACCTTCACAACTTGTGTAAATGTGCTATTCTAATTCTTAGATCTTCCCTAAGTTCCTTGGACTTTCCCATTGTTCTGGGTATTGGTCAATCCAATGAGTGCTGCCATCAAATCCCTTTTATGCTAGCAAAGAGAAAATACCGGTTGTAGTCAATCATGGGTACTAAGAAGATGTTAACAGGCCTTGGCCTTGCCAAGTTGAAAGACATTGTAGAATCTTCAGCATCACTTATTAAAATATTCAAGTGAGTGTATGTATATATTTGAGGCTGTATGTATAATTTTGATCCTGAATGGATCAGAGAAAATAAATTCAACCTTGTGCACCCAATTCTTGTTTTTTAAAATCATTAAAGATGAATGCTGTACAATCATTCCACCCTGGGAAAAGAAGAGTTCAAAGAAATAATTACCACAACATTTATACCCATGATGAGTGTTTGTAAACTGATCACAACTGTACCTGAACCAACTTTTCTTACTGTTTTCTGTGAGAATTAAGACTCTTCCCACTAACTTTCCTCTGTGGGTCACTAGTGAAGCAATATCTGGCCTGCTGGCAAGAGCTCCTACTGCCACCATCCTCCACCTTGAGCTGCCAGGAACAATGTCAACCAGGAATGTCCTAATCTTATCCTCGTAGCCTTGAGCTGGTCCAGACTGTCTGCAAAGTGACGCAGGGCAATTGTTCCCTCGTCACCACAGCTGATGGCTCATGTTTCACTCTAGTCATTATTATTAGATCAAATTAAGTTTACTTGCAGCATAGTGAGGTGGGAGTGTTTATTATCAGGTTTCCTGTTACATGTACAGACAAAAGTGCTAAGGGCAGGTGTGCTTTAAATATACCCTTATCATTTGTCATTCTTTCACCTAAATCCATAAACTGTGATAAATTCTTCTTCGGATGACGTGTAATATCTTAAATAGTTAAATGTTCTTATATAGTTTATTTTACATGTGTCTCAGTGAATACGCAATATATCTTGTGTCAGTTTATGTGGACTGTACTGGTTTTAGCCAAACCCCCCACGGTAATGTAAAGATTAAACAGCATAAAGTGAAACATGATGACCATCCAGAGTAGCTTCACATGTCCTTTACAATGTTGCTGAAACCTTAAAGGAACAAAGGTCACCATTCTGGACTCTAAATAAAACTACTTTATGGAAGTATGAGCATTCATTCTGTTTCCTCACTCATTCATTCACAGTTGTCTTTAATGTGGCACCTGCCTTTACGATCTAAACTCTAGGGTTTTGTTTGTTTGTTTTTTCTCTTTATTAATGTGAAGGAATGGTATACAGTCCATGATCAGTACCGGCGAACCCACTGCGTTGTGTCCGACCTCATCATGGGGAATGAGTATGTGTTCCGAGTCTATTCCATAAACTTCGTTGGCCTCAGTCCGGACCCCTGTTGCACGAAAGACAGTGTTTACATCCAGAAAACAGGTGAGCAAATATAACTACTATGAAACCTTTACAGTTATGATTATACATCCTTTGGAACAGAAGGGAAAATATCCCATTGTCTGTCTTCTCAGGTATCGTATACAAGCCACCCAACTACAAAGACCATGACTTCTCAGAGGCTCCCAAGTTCACACGCCCTTTGGTGGACCGCTCTGTCATAGCGGGATACAACGCCACCCTCAGTTGCGCAGTGCGAGGCATACCAAAGGTCAGTAAGGTGTAAATTAGATGCTTAAAAGATATTTTACTTTTATTGGAATGAAAACTTGTTATGAGAGTAATTTTAATTCAAATTGGGGCAAAACAGTTCCTCCTCATGTTCCATTTTTGGCTCTGTGTGGTGCTTTCATTCATCTCAGAGTAGCTCTGGTAAATTTATTTGCAGCACTTTATGATTTTCCCTCTGTGTTTGCTTATATATTGTACAGTGCTTAACGAATGTATTAGATCGCCTGTAATAAAAACTTTTTTTAAAAAATCAACAAAACCACATAGTTATATATGTATACTATACCATAGTATATAGTATATAACACAGGGGACTGCATTGTCTCTATTACTGCTCATCTTGTACACCTCAGACTTTGAGTATAACTCTGGATCATGCCGCCTACAAAAACGCTCTGACTCTGCAGTGGTTGGGTATATTAGTGCTGAGGCTGGCTCTGTGATTGGCTGAAAACTGGAGGTTTTTGAAGCTTTGATGGAGAGGAGGTCACTGAACAAACTGTAATCATCATGGATAATCCTGACCACCCTCTGCTCCACTAACTGCACAGACAGCTCCGATTCAGCTCGGGGAGGGGACAGATACAGGAAATCTTTTCGTAATTATAAGTATTTGATCATCATTTAAACTGATGTAACAAAATATTTTCACAAATTTGGGATAACTGAAGTAATTTTTTATTCTTATTATAGGTGCTTATAATTCTGCTTTTTTTTTTTTTTTGTTGCTCTAAGCCCAAAGTAACCTGGTACAAAAATAAAATGGACATCACGAATGAGGCCAAGTACCGGATGATCAGCAAGCAAGGTGTCCTGACGCTCGAGATCCGTAAGCCTTGTCCTTTCGACGGGGGAGTGTATACGTGCAAAGCGGTCAACGACAGCGGTGAAGACACAGTGGAGTGTAAACTGGAGGTTCGCCGTAAGTAGTTCAGCAACGCATGTGTCCTCTTTTTCGTGACCCACTTAGACTCCACCTTTTCTCCAGCATCCTCCTTTTCACCCCCTTCTAACCCATGTCTGTCCTTTAAAAATAAAACATTAAATTATCAAACAGTTAAAGAAAAAAATATAGATTTTAGTGCTACTGTGAGAATACAAAAAAACAAAAAGTTCATGTTAAATTATTGCACTTTTCCTGGGAGGGGATTGAATATTTGATGTGAAACAGTTTCCTGGAAAGTGCCAGTTGTCTTTCTGATTTGAGGAGAAATGGGAATTTCGCTGAAAGGAATCTGTGAACTATTTAGGAAACCCCAAAAAAGATTCTCAACACAAGACTCAACTTTTCAGTTTGCTTGCAGTTTATTGGAGTAACTCAGCTCAAGAGGGTGTGATTGAAAGCTTCATAGTGCCCTGGATGCTGCTTTGTTGAAGGGTTTTTTTCTCTCTTTACTTCCTAAGTAAAAATCGGCGTTCATTTTTAGCAAAAAATACATATATATTCATTCAGTTTTTATTTATAATTGGAAGCTAGATTTTCTCCACATCCTGAATTGTGTCTCCTGCAGCAAACTCACAAACAAACAAGGTCCTTTGAGTACAACTAACAAGTCATTTAAATTCATGAATTAAACCAGCTGAGCGGTTTTTTCAGTTAAATACAACATTGTATGAAGTTCTTTGTGAGATCACTTCTTGGGGATTATTGTGAAGTTACAGAGCTGTAAATTGTGTTGCAGAAAATTAATCCTATAAGAAAAATATATTGTTTTTGTTTGTATGAAATAAAAATTTCCCTCTCTTTCAGCTCAAATTATTAAAGAAGAAAAGAAAGCGCCCAAGAAGGACAAGGTTCAAGTAGCTAATTAAAGAGAAGATGGCATCAAAACAGTGTTCAGCTCCACATTTCTTTCTTTCTTTTCTTTGTTTTGCTTAGGCACCACTTTCCTCTTCTGCAGTCATCTCACATCAAGTTATCCTCTCGTTTTGCTGTCAGTATTTATTAATCATCCAAAATGCTGTTTGTTTTTCACTCTAGTTCTTGGTCTTGATAGTAGTGATAATAATGTTTAGTACAGTAAATATAGATAGTATTAATACTTAGAGAACGACTTTATGATTTGCAGCCATATTTCAGTTAACAGAAGCAAGAAGTGATGTCTGAGTTGGTTTGTGTGTATAAAAATTGTTTAAAACAGAAATCCTGAGTGATTTTTTTCCCCCCCAGTTATGAAGTGTACAGCGCTGTAGAAACATATTTGCCCCGTTTCTAATTTCCTAGGACTTGTTTTTTTTTTTGCATATTTGTCACACTTGTTTGGATCATCAATCACATTTTAATATTACACAAAGATAACCCAAATAAATGCAAAGTGCAGTTTTAAATAATGGGGTTATGTAGACCCAGTGCCTCTGAATGACAAAAAAAGGAGAAGATTCTGGAGTAACCTATTCAAAGTCCAGCTATTAGGTTTACTTTTTCACACAGGTCCAGGTAGGTTTCGATAACTTTTTCCTTAATTTTGTATTTACTACAGTTGTCTTTGTCTAATATTAAAATCTGTTCGACGATCTGAAACATGTGAGTGTGACAAATATGAAGAAAAAAAAAAAAGAAATCAGGAAGGGGGCAGATACTTTTTCACAGCACTCTATATGCATGTCGTACCACATTACAGTGCAATCGAGATGTACAGGAAAGCCAAAAAGCATGCCACTGATACTCAGAAGTATGAGTTTATGAGAGCTTAGCTTTACTGTAACAAAGCCTTTTTAAAGCCAGAGGTGTCAGGAGCCTGGAGTTTATGAAGGCTGGAGTAGCTGGAATGTGATTAAGTGAAGAGTGAAGCACATGCTGGCTTTTGTCTATAGCGGGCCGCTGTAACATCCCTCGATAATTATTCCTTTGATGCCTTGAATGTAAATCTTTCCTGTGCCGTCTCATTGTGCAGCTGCAAAAGATCCAAGTGAGTCTTGTGCACGTGACACTGCCACTCGTAGCATACTTGACAAATGTTTTAGAGCGTCTCAAATTTTTGCCAGGTGTTTTGATATTGGACTTCACCAAAATCCAGAAATCACAAGGGTAAAGGATAACATGGCTGGAAGTTAAACAAAATGTATCAAATTTCATGTCTGTAATAATTCCAAATTATATTTTTCACTCATCACCCTGTAACAATTAATGAACTACACAAGAGAAGGCAGCTGTGGTGTGGTGGCTGGAGGTGGAAAGAAACTACTGAATATATCTACTGAGTATATCACCGTTTGTAAATGTAAATATCTAATTAGCTAATCACATGGCAGCAACTTATTGCATTTAGGCATATAGACATGGTAACGATAAGCTGCTGAAGTTCAAACCGAGTATTATAATGGGGAAGAAAGGTGATTTGAGTGACTTTGAATGTGGTACGGTTGTTGGTGACAGATTGGCCGGCCTGACTATTTCAGAAACTGCTGATCTGCTGGGACTTTCCCACACAACCATCTCTAGAGTTTACAGAGAACGGCCTAAAAAAGAAACAAATCCAGTGAGCAGCAGTTCACTGGGTGAAAATGCCTTGGTGAGGTCTGTGGTGAGAGAAGAATGGCCAGACAGCTTTGAGCTGATAGGAAGGCAGCAGTACCTCAATTAACCATTTGTTACAACAAAAGTATGCAGAAGATCAACTCTGAATTCACAGCATGTCAAACCTTGAAGCAGGTGGCCTGCAGCAGCAGAAGACCACACCGGGTGCCACTTCTGTCAGCTAAGAACAGGAAACTGAGGCTACATCACATGGGCTCACCAAAATTGAACAATAGAAGATTGAAAAAATATTGCCTGGTCTAATGAGTCTCAATTTCTGCCACAAGCGTGTGATTTTATATCACAGATAATACATTATTTTGAAACATGGCATGACAAAGATGTACAAAACAGACCTAAATATGTATTCAGCATGACCCAAAATGGGTAACGTGAGCCCATAAAATCAGCAGGACAGTGTTTACAGAGGTAAAGACAGAAAGCCATTTTCCCCACAGACTTCTATAAGACCAGAAATCTTTTTGCAACCACAGGAATCACCATCTGGTGGCCTTCAGATCAACTGTAGGTCTAAGGCACTTTCACATTGCCATCATCTTTCCAACCTGGAAGCTCCATCCATGATTTATATGTATCAATGTAGCTACTCTCTAGAACATTTACCTTTAAGGTCAACATTTTTTTGTAATTTAAATTTAGCGGCGGAAACCCTCAATGGTGCAAAGTTTTGTGTATCCATCACATGCTGGGTAAAAATGATAAATCCTCACTTTAATTCATCACTTGTATCTCGACTGAACATGTGGACTGAGCAGCTGGCTCAAGTCACTTCGAGTGTGGTGCAAGCAAGTGAACAAATGACCTTTCTCCCAATGAGCCACCAGTCAGAGTTCCTCATTAAAGTCAACATTTTAGAATGAACAGGATGTGTATGGCAACTTAAATCTGATAAAGCTCCATTAGCAATACATGTTTGATATGGCAATTTTACACTAACAGTCTGGTCAATGTGACGGTCATTTTCCCTTTTTTTTTCTCTTTTATTTAACGATGAAAGTGCATATTAATGAACATTTTAACAATGTAAAATATGCCAGATTATAGCCATAGGTTAATTTTCATCTGCAGTCCTCCTAGCAAGTTGGTGTCACCAATATGACGGCCATTGTCTTAACAGTAACACAAAAAGATACAAAAATTGTGTTCTTTCAATTTTATTAATTCACAATTTAAAGATTTATTTTCTACTTGAACAGAATAAAAACAATTAGGGGAGATCTCACATGTAAAACTACAAATAAGATTTAATTAGAACTGAAAACAAGTGAGATATTTTATATATAATCTGTATTATTCTGCAGGTTCAGATCTATAAAAGATTTTTAAAAAAATGTTCATAGTTTGGTTTAAAAAAAAAAATAAAAAAATCACAGTATACAGTACATAGATTCCTCCCACAATTTGCAAAGAACTAAAATGATGTACAGCGACGGGTGACAAATTAAAGGAAAGGCAAACACGGTGTCTGCAAGGTGCGGCTGGCAAACCGGCTCCAAAGCACCAAATCATTCATTCATTCATTCTACAAGTGTGTTTGGATGATGGTGGTGGACAGCACTGTCACGCTCATCACGTATTCAGTCTGATGACTAAACACACGAGTTTCTGAGTTTGCATTTTCCTTTAATCTGTCACCCGTCCTATGTCAATGTAAAGCCAAGAATACAAACAGTTTTTTGTTGTTTTTTTTAAATTATTTTACAAAGCACTGCTGGTAGCCACTACAGTTGAGGAGGTAGCTTCCTTAGTTAGCATCCCATTCTTGATTATGTGTGTTCAAATAATTTACAAATACAAAAAAGAAAATAACCAAAACTACAAACAAACAAACAAACAAAAAAAAGATGCATACATTTCACCAGATGGGACATCAGACATCTCAAACGGTAAGCAAGACATTTTGGTAGGTGAAATTATTTACACACCCAGTTGGCGCAACGACTATGTGAAAACAGAAGACAGAGTCGAAACACTGAAATTAAAAGTTTGCATTATAAGAACATGAGAATGTCTTATTGGTGGAAGAAAAGGTTTCCCTACATTGCCTGAATTCCTGAGCACTCACATGACGTGCACTTGTGGATACACGCTCTGAGGGTGTATCCACCTCAATGTGTACAGTCATGCTCTAGCACAACACCAGCCAGTCCCTCGTCAAACAGTCTCACTCAGGTCAGATCTCTGGATGGAAAGATCTACATTTTACTTTAGAGCGTTAAAAAAATGAATTCTTCTGATCACCTATACAGACAGGAATCAGTTTAATTCTGAATCTGATGGTGTGTCTAGAACAGGAAAGTTAAAATAGTAGATGTGTTTAAAGATTATTCTTCCTTTTTTAAACCAAGGCCTTATTTTCCTGCTTTGGTGCCATCACATATTTACTAGTTGAAGCATCATATATAAAAAACACAGGCAGCATACAAAAACCTTTTAACACAAGAGCACACTGCAGATACTTGTCTTTAAATATCTGTGGCTGACTAATGATCGCCCACGTTTCAGTCATACTCATCCATTTCATACTTATTGGCAATGCTAATGCACCATCTTGTTGACTCAACTGGCTGCCAGTCTTGTGCTGTGTTCAAATCACGTGAAAGGAAAAGCGGGATTGCTTTCATGTGTTTGACTTGGATGATATTCATGAGGTTTTTTTTTTTTGCTCGTGAGCCAAAATCTGTTTAAGTTTTAAACTGGCCAGAAATGCATGTACGACTAGTGCAAGAAAGCTACTTCTGCCTGCTACCTTGCCACAAGCACATTTGAGTAGTACAACTAGTGTAAATTTATTGCTTGTGTTTTATTTTATACACACAGACACACACACACACAGTGAAGTACATCCAGAGTCATACATGTATGCTAGAGGCTCTCATCTTAGTCGCAGCAAATAATCACATTTCCCAAAGTCTTGGCTTACTCATGTGATTTAAATGTTCTCTTTTAATTCATTGGATTGTCATTTTGAAGTTTGTTCTTATTAAAATACACTGGATTCCATTATCAATCATTCTGTAAGCCACAAATATCAGATAAAAGCAGGTCTCATTTAAGTGTTAATGTATTAAAAAGGAAATGTTTGCTGCCCGTCGCCCCTAACGGCACGGGTCACTCTGCCATTAAGCAATAAAAAAGGTCAAATCAAACGACATGATGGCAAAAAATTAGAAAATAAAGCCTGGATTTTAAAGTAACTAGAATTTTCCTTCAGAATGATGAAAATGACACAAACCTGCATGTGCACACTTTTTCTTTTTTTCTTGTTTTGGTGACAAAACAAACTAATAGAGGTGCTGTTGTTTTGGTGAATGCTTGTATTAAACTGGTGTATTTATCAGTCAGAGGCCACCCAGCCAGACACTTAAGCTACTCAAACAATAAATAATCTTTCAAAACCATCGCACCCAGTTGTTGTTGAAACAGTGATATCTGCTACTTTTATCACATTCTTAGTCTTAAAGCAAAGACGTGTTTATTTTAGACTACTTTAGACACTTTACAATCACGCGCAGGCAGGTCAGAAGTTATTGCTGACTTTATATTATCCCCCCTGCTCGGTGAAGACCACCTGAAAGTTACATTCACACATGAAATTTTAGAGTGATTACATTTGCTACATTTTTGTAAAAAGAAAATAAAAAAAAATCAAAGTATAAAATCAAAAGTTGCTGTGAAGAAGCTTAAAAATTTGACAAGATGTATAATCATTAACATTTTAAAAGCTTATAAGTACAGGTGAAACAAAAAAAAAATCTTTAACACATACATGGAGGCTTGCAGAGACAGGCACTGGTGGCAAAATTTTCCTTTGCGAGATCCTTTGTCGACCAGTTTGTAACGTGACGTGCTTGGTTCAGGTTTCCTAGAAACGGTTTCTAAGATCAAAAAAGCCAAGTTCCCTTTAAATGACTGGGTGCATCTCTGTTAACACAGAGATTAGAAATGTGTATGCTGAATCGTAGGGTAGTTGGCACATTTTGCTGTTTGATATAAAAATGTTTACATATTCTTTTAGCATAAGTTCTCATGACAGATTTGTGCACTCACTCTGGAACTCTGAGGCATCCTTAGTCCTTGACTCGAGGTATGTTGTATGAGTAATGTACAAGAGGAAGGCCTCTGCTCTGACAGAAGCAGGCTCGGCCACACGCCTGAACCTGGTCCGAGCTGTCCGACACAAAAGAGTCCCCCTCGTCTGCATACTCAGACTGCGCAGACGGTGTACCGCTGTCTCCCCAAAACCCCTCTAAGCGCTGGCACGCCGCAGCTCCAGCCAGGAGGGTGGGACAGCTGTGGGACTTCACCAAGTGTCTACAGACTGTGGAGGACGAGGGGGAAGAGCAGGTCCTGGCCCGCAGTGCTGCCTCACACTGCTCACAAACAACCACCTCTCCACAAAGCTGTGAGTACACCCCACAGTCAAAGCCTAGGTGTGTGGAGGAGCCCCCATCTGTGAGCTCCGACCCTCCGCCGCCATCGTCTCGGTGACCTTCTGCAGCGGTCTTCATCTCCCTGGTCAAACTTCCGTGACCACGTAGTCTCAACCAGTCCTCTCTGAAGGCCGGGCTGAAGAACACATACAGCACTGGGTTCAGGCACGCTGGCAGTGGGAAGAAGATGAGGGTGACGGACTTGGCAATCTCTGGGCCACCCGCTGTAGAGCCAGTCAGGAGCGGGGCAAAAGAGAAAGCTGCCACAGGACAGAAGAAGATGCAGTTGGTGAAGATGAGCCAGGCGACGTGTCGCAGGGCACCCGTCTGCTCTGGATCCGCCAACTCCACCCTGCCCAGTTGGCAGTACAACTGGGTGTACACAGCTGCGGTGAACAGGTAAGCCACAGCGTTGAGCAGCACCAGAATGACCGTAACACTCAAAGCTGGACTTTCACCGCCAGCGAACGGCAGGCAGAGAGGAGACGACGACTGATCACTGGAGGTCAGAAGAGGGAGGCAGGCTCCGGCAGCGGCCAGCAGTGCCAGCAATCCCGCAGCGAGGCTGAAGCGTCGATCTCCTCTTAAGCATCCGCGACGGCTGCTGCCACTCCTCCGGGGTGACATCATCACTTTCCCAAGAATCATCCGCACGGCCACACTGCGCTCCACTGCTGCCAGTGACAGCAACAAGACCGACCACTCTGACGAGAAGACGGCCAGAACTCCTGTGATTTGACAGCCGGGTCCCATTTCCCACCACACCCCGAACTCGGCAAAGGATCCCCACGTAACAACATCGAGCACAGTCAGCACGCCGACATACAAGCCTGTGAGCAGGTTAGCCAGGGCCAGCAGCCCCATCAGCAGCCTGGCTGGAGAAAGAGAAGGAGTCGGGCAGTGGGAATGGGCAGCAGCTCGGTGCGAGGGAGAGAAGGTGGCCACCAGCACCAGACTGTTAAAGACCAGCGACACCAGGCAGATGAACCAGACAGTCAGACGTATCATCCAGTTACCCAAGAGGTGTTCACAAGGCTTGAAAGCTCCTGAAAAGTAAATAATCAGACAAAGTTAGCTATTTCTTTTTATTTATCAGATTATTTCAAATCTGATAAACACGTAGAGACACGATTAAATCCGTGAAAAGCTGTTTACCTGGTGAAGGCGAGCAATGCATAACCATTGAGATCTTTTCCACATCGTCCCCACCTAAAATATATATATAAAAAATGTTAATCAAATTATTGGCATTGTTTCTTAAGCTGTCTATGATACCTTCTAGTAAATCTTAAGTTTTCATGGCTTTTTTTATTTTATTTTACTTGCTCATGACAGGTAGGAAATATAGAACTACGCAAAACCATTTTTTAAATTTAAATAAACACATGCAGTTAACATGTCAAATATTTTTGTCCACTATCCCCACCTGTAGTTTTTGTCATGTCATTTTTCTCAAAAGAAGTTGGCACCGAGTCACATCCAACAAATGCACAGCACTGGTAGGCGTAAGGGACAGAAATAGACCTAAAAACCAAATGTTTATTATTTAGTAGCACTGGTAGATACAGGTACAGGTCACACTCTTCATATTTTAGGGTGTAAAGAACAACTGAAGTGTTGTCTACAGATTTTTGGTCCTTCTGATTGCTTCCAATAATAATAATATTTGTATGTGGAAAAAACAGATTCACCTCACTTCTTCACTAGTTTCCTTTTGTTTTTCTGTGTTTTTCTACACTGTTGATTTGTTTCCATTTGCTGGACTGAGGAACAACTGCTTGCTGTATACTTCTGTGCAGTGTGTGCGCTGGGTTTTCAATTGTGAGTCCTTGCCCTCGTTGCTGAAGTGTATTTTACATTCTCTCAGAAACACCTGTGATAACAGAAGGACACTCTGTCCACACAGCTTCACTCTCACCTGAGTTTGGGTAGATTATTTGCAGTTAGCACGTTTTTCATCTGCGGGTTCCCAGAGAGTTTCAGCTGACTGAGCGCGCTCAGCCCAGCTGTTGGAATCCCAGTCAGAGAGTTCATACTCAGATCTCTGCAAAGACAATTACACATAAATATACATAAACAGTTTAATTTTGTACAGCACAGACAGTGACACCAAACAATGTGACTGAACATCCTACTCACAGGTTGGTGAGCGCCGTGAGGGTGAGGAAAGCGTCTCTGTGGATAACTCGGATTTCATTTCTACTCAGGTCTCTGTGTAACATTACAACTCGGTGAATTAACAAATCAGGTATAAAATGTTTGCTTCTACTGCATCAAGTGTGTGTGTAATCATGTGTGTAACCGTAACTGAGTGGACTTACAGTAAACGGAGAGCAGAGAGACCTTGGAAAGTGTCTCGGTCAATTTTCTGAATGTGGTTGTGCTGAAAGCTTCTGTGGATGGAAAACATGAATTTATCTGGTTATAAACAAGCAAATATTTCTTTACCATCTTATTTATTATGCTATTCTGCCTTTTAAGCTCATTTTTGTGTAATGGCTTTTTGATGTTTACTCACATCTCCTGCAGCTGGATGCAGCCCTGGAAGGATGGTGACTGTTTTATCTCATTGTAGGACAGGTCACTGATGGAGGAAAACAAACAGCTTCAATAACTGCACGAGTGGGACAATTTAAAATGAAAGAACAAAGACAAAAGGTTGGACTGCTCCACTCATCTATAACCAGTCTGTAAACATGCTACCTTTCTAAAATGCTATATATATGTCTGTACTCATCCAACTATCCTACTCTCCTTGTTTGTTCTTTATGATCAATTATTATTTGCAGAAGGTATAAATTTTAAGAACTACTGCTACAGGTAACGGGAAGGGAAAAGTTTCTTACAGCGTTCGGAGCACTTTGAGGTCCTCACACAGATCAGCGGGTATGGATGATATTTTGGTTCCTGACAGGGTCCTGAATATGAAATACCACTCAGTCACTTCCAAAACACAAAAACATACAAGCAGAGAAAGATGCTACATCCTGGTTCACTCACAGACTCTCAAGGTTGTTAGTCCATGTAAGGATGGGGAAGTCCTGCATCATACTGGCACCACGCAACATCCTGAAAAGACGTGTGAAGAATAGTAAGCAAAGTGCGAGCTGGTGCGAATTAAACAAGATATAAGGACTCTTAGAGCACCTTCAAATAGATTTTTCAAATATTTTTAATTCAGTACTGTGATCCGTCAGGAGTTGAGCCTGACAGCGAGCCTTACAGTGAGTGCAGACCGGACAGGTTCTGGAAAGCTGAAGCGCCCACAAACGACAGAGGGTTGTCATAAAGATGTCTGGGAGGGCAGCAGAGGGGGAGAATTCAAAGCAAAGAGTCATTCACTATGCGTGAATGGCACCATCTTCTGGACATTCATCTTCTGAAGCCTCAAACATGTATACTGCATATTGTGCACGGTGGAATTTTATTTGCAAAGTTAAGTTATGAGTGTGCTATGTCTGTTTCTATACATGTGTCAGCAAGTCAGAGAGAGTTTGACCTTACATGGTTCTTAACAGGGGATTGTTGTGGAAGGCCCCCTCAGGTATGGAAGCAATATCATTGCTATGAAACCCGCTAAAGGAAGAAGGTCAAGGCGAGAGTGTCAGAAAACTTTCCACAATTCAACAAGTGACAAACATTTCATATGCAAAACCAAAGTTTAAAAAAACAAAACATAGTGATACTATCAGTGAGTTAACAGTCAAACTCTATTGCAAAAAAAAAAAAACTGTTGATTTAAATAAAAGTGTTTCAAAATATGATGACTAACCTATTTATTTTTAAACATCATATCCAAAAGGTGAAAGCTCAGACATATAATGATGTCACAACACTAAAGTTAATAGAATATTTTGTTAGTAATAGTAATGAAACAGAGGCAGCAGAAATAGGGCAGTATACTCACAGCTCCTTCAGTTTGGGGAGGGCCTGTATTGCTTTGGGAAAAACCTTCAGGTTGTTAAAGTTAAGATCTCTAGACAGAGAGAGACAGGAAATCAGTGCAGTTTCATCCACCCACTTTGCATCCACAAATCAATGCAACACTCAAACAAAGACATCTACAATTAGGCATTTTAAGAGGAAAGTCTGTTTTTTGTGACTAAGTCACACACTAATGCTAATTAGGTTTCCTAATGTTTTATTTATTATGTTTTACCCCCTGCGTTTTAGCCAGAGCCAAAGGAAAATTATCAGCCCTGTAAATATTCTATAAACACTTTTGTTAATTGGGGTGTCATATACTCACACATAACTGACATTTTTGTTTATTAATGGCCACAAATAATGGGAAAATGCATTGATTTCTGTCAAATAAGGTAATGGAGACTTATTGCCTCTAATGATCTGCTGATCGATTGTTCCCCTTTCCTCCCCCAAAGGCCCATTCTGCGCCAGGAAACACCCCTGTTCATTTCTCTAAATATAACAAAAGCACATTAATATATTAAATATTAAAATACTAAATGTTTCCAAAGCAACTGTAGTTAATGATGAATTTTTAATCAATTTATTAATTGGCTTGTATACAAAAAAGAACAAAAAGAAATGCTTGTCCTGTTTCCAGAACTGAGACATATTCGGTTTTTGCTCAACAAATATATATAATAAACGCACAAAAAAAAAAAGTGCAGTTAATGAATCGTCTGTCCCTAAATGTATGAATGAATGACTATTCAGCAATAGCAAAGAAATGCCAGAAGAGCATTTTTTTTCCGAATTATGCTGTCACTGAGTGTTAAACTGCTTTAAAACAGAACGGTGCACTTTTCTAAAGCTCTGCTGTTTGTGTTTCTTTCAACATCAATGTGTTCATGATGGGGATACAGAGATTTCCTTCAAGTCCTCAGCAAACCTTTGCTGCGGCCTCCACAGATATTATACAAAACATTACTCTATACTAAAAAAAACTTATTGTACTAATTTTACAATAAGCTTACGTGAAGCCTCTGTGCTGTGTCATTGTGTCTGTAAATACAAACGATGGATCGGATTAAGAGCCAACAGATTTCCGACCCCATTCTCCTGTAAAGGTTTGTGTGTTGTACAGTAGCCATTTGCCAGGAGGTAAGGCTGTCACTGAAAGGTTTTTCATGGCTCTGTGGCAGTAGGAAGTGAACAGTGGGAGGGCAGATTTGATAAGCATCATGTACTTTGCTCTATTTATCCTAGAGCAATTAAAGGAGGAAGTGGACACAATGATGTCTGGAGGACTGAAGCAGAGGAGGGTGGGGGAGATGTTTGCACACACAAATTTGAGCACGAGCGCGCGCGTGCACACACACACACACAAGCCAGCAATTACTGTACAACAGTGCACTTACAGCGTCTCCAGGTTTACAAGTCCGGAAAAACAGTTGTCTCCTATCTCTTTGATTCTGTTGTTATGAAGATGCCTGGAAAAGTAAAGCATATGTGTAAGACCGTCCTACCAAACAACTAAAATCTTTCCTAATCGTCACTGCTTTCAATCTACTTTTTAGCATTTGCAAAATGTTCCACAAATGACTTTTAAATGCAGCATGCCACTTGTGAATCAGGTGTCTGTATTGTACATGTATATGCAGAGGGCTCTCCTTGTCTAATAGATTCAAGGTCTTTTCTTCCTGTTTATTCTGACGTGTTTATACTAACCCTGCAGCAATGCCACTCAATGTGTGTGTTCTTGAGAGTGTGTTTATGTGAATGTATAACAGCAGAGGAGGAAAAAAAAAATGTAAGTTTGGAACAATCCTTGGATGTGTAATGCAACGCATTCTTGTACAAGCTCCTGGCAAGAAAGGTTTTAGGATTTCCCTTCATACATAAAACATCATAACTTCTCCATCACTCCTTGGAATTGAGCTACTATTAAAAAGATTTCACTAACATTGATTTGCAAAGCCCGGTGGCTTATTTCACTGCAAGAGTGCCCTCATGCATAAACAGAGCAGAGAATGAGCAGCGGTCTGTTTAGCTGACTTATTAACTTTAAGCTGTGGAAATAAACTACGGTATGTCTGTGTTTAGAGTTTGACCTGCAGTCCCTCTGGGAATACGTTCATAGCCAAAGCACAGCACATAGAAAGGTCTTTTTCATTGACTTGTGGTGACAGAATAATACAGATGATATATGAAAAAACAAACTGAAACTATAGCTTACATAATTCAAATGGGATCACAGACAAGACATATAGATTTTACTAACAGAATGTTAATTACAGTCAAGTAGAAGAGATTTACCCATGACTCGGAAACTAAGACATTAAATGTCAGCCTTAGAAAAGAGACATTCACCCTATTGAGAGTTGACATGTGCTGGAATTTTAACTTGAGAATCATCTTGATCTTCTTTCCCCCCACCCCCACCGTTTCACTTTGGCTTCTTCTCCCTCAGGCCTTGTGAACGTTTGCAGTCACAGTGCCTACTTAATTATAGTTTTTAAAAAGTACACCAGCAAGTTGTTCTTGCTGTGCTATTCTGTGTACAGGTCTATGAAAACTGCACGCAAAGTAACTTCAACTGGCCTGGGGAAGTTCACTTTGATGGCAACTCAAATACTGTAGTTTCTAAGATTTTGCACCACAACTCTTGTGACTGATTGTTTCATCGCCTAGCTACTTATAAATTTACCTTTTGAGAATATTTACACTTTTTTTAAGAGGTGAAGTAAAATATTACTATCAACAGAGCATTCCGATTTAATTTTAAATGCACCTGAAGTAAGTATACTAGATGGTTTGGTGCCTATGATGTTCATCCACTCTGCAGCATTGGCCCGACTGGCCAGAAACAATAAACTATAAACATTCACACTCAAACGCTACTGTGCAGATTTTCATTCTAAACCACAATTAAACAGAAGCTTAATATAACTTACAGCACAACTAAACTGGTGAGGTTTGCAAAGGCGTTGTCTGGTATGTACAGGATGCGGTTGAGAGCCAACGTCAAAGCCTGAAGGTTCGCCTGGTGTCTTAGCGAACCGACGGGCACCTCCGTCAGGTTGTTATCATCCAACCAGAGGTGGCGCAGCTGCTGAAGGCTTTCAAAGCTGTCATCTGGAACTGTTGTAATATGGTTGGCATCCAAGCGACTAAAAACCAGAGCAAAGTAGAAGAGCATGCCATAAACATTGAAATTACTTGTCATCTTAAATTGGAAAAAAAAAATTTTTTTAACTTTTTTTACTTTAATTAATTATAATGAATTCATTGGGTGTAAATTGTATTGACCATGTAAACAATCATACTTTTACTGACACAACTGGAAATCTTTTGCTCTTCTCCTTAAACTGTCTATGTAGTAGATTAGGGTTATGGTGGTGTCAGAAGCAAATCACCTGCATCATAAGGTTTCTTTGGCATGTATGCAGCTACATTTTAAGAACCTTTCAGACTGCAAACAGGACTCATGCAATCCACTGGTCATTAACGATACTGAGTGATGCAGGTCAAGTTTGGAGAAACAAAAAAAAAAAAACACAAAAAAAAACAGACTAACTGCAATTAAAGAGCTTTACCGGTGACATTATGAAAGGAGGAGAAATAGCACTCAAAGAATCCTGAAAAGAAATGAGAGAGAGAATTCAGAAACGATAAAGATTGTAGCTGTCCCTTCCCTGCCTCTAAATCGGCAGAAGAACACTCAAAACAGGAAAAGCATTAGCCAATCACATTGTTGAACTGACACGTGCACAGCAGAGGCTCACAACCATTTTAAAAGCCTTTTTAGTTTTGGTTACTCCCTTTAGGGGTGCCCAACGCAGATCTTCCACCTCCATCTCACCCTATCCCTAGTATCCTCTTCTGTCACACCAGCCCTCTGCATGTCCTCCTTCACCACATCCATTAATCTTCTCTGAGGTCTTCCGCTTTTTCTCCTGCCTGGCAGCTCCATCTTCAACATCCTTTAACCAATACAGTGCCTTGCGAAAGTATTCGGCCCCCTTGAACTTTTCAACCTTTTGCCACATTTCAGGCTTCAAACATAAAGATATAAAATTTGAATTTTTTG
>JASGAU010410701.1:8364-19230 GCA_030220045.1 Australoheros facetus | reverse complement strand
TCCAGACTGTTCTCCTCCATAGTTCCCAGATGGTGGAACAAGCTGCCTACCTCCACCAGAACAGCAGAGTCCCTTGCCATTTTTAAAAAACTCCTAAAAATTGAGCTTTTTAGGGAACACCTGCACTAAGACAAATTGACCTTGATGTGTATGGACATACATTTTAATGTGCCAGTGTTTCTTTTTTTTTTTAATGTTTTTTTTAATGTTTAACTCTTTTAATGTTTTATTTTCGTTTTTGACTTTTTATATTTTTGTGTTATCTTTGTAAGTCGCTTTGGAGAAAGGCGTCTGCTAAATGTAATAAAGTAAAGTAAAGTAAAGTAAAGTTTTCAATCACATTTGTCTGTCTGTTAGGATAATTTGGAAAATGTTAATTAGTTAGTTTTTAGTTAGTAGCAGAACATCCCAGCTACTGTGAATGGTTAAAACAAAATAGCACCAACAGAAAAATTAAAGAATGAACCATGCTGTGTTCTTTAAAAAAGCAGGACTCACCTCTCCTGCTCTGATCTGTAGTCAATGTTGATTTTCTCCTCCTGGTATGGCAGGACAAACAGTGCAGAGTCCTGTTTTGGGGTCCTGTCTATTGCCACCGGTACATCAGAGCATGTAAAGGATGACTCTTCCACTGCAATGACAAAATGAGACATCACATACTTTTTTATTCTCTACACCTGAACTGAAATGTCACCTATGTGATGATCAGCCTCACCAGTTAGAGAGAGATGCACAGGGACAGAGCTAAGGGGTGAGTCTGTGACATGGTTTATTCTGGGCAATGGAATCTGGTCCTCCACCATCAGGTAGATAAAATATTGTCCTGTGGGTGCTTTTCCAGTGAAGGACAAGATGCATTTCTCCTGGTAAAAGAATGACACAATTTCAAGTTCCCCATGACGCAAACAATTTCGACGAACAAGCTCCAAACCAAACTGTTTTTAACTGTGGAAACTACTTTATCGAACAAGAACCAAAGAATATTCAGTGACATATCCAAAGTAAAAGGAAGATTATTTCTGGAAAGGCAGACTTCTGCTAGGACAGAGTAACCTGATGTCTTCAACATGATTCAGCTGTGCAATAAGATGAGCAAGTCAACACATTCTTGAGTGCTGAATTGCTAAATATTATCAAAAAAAAAATAGTGAAATAAAAAAGAAAAAAAAGAGTCAGATCTAAATGGGTATTCCAGATTCTGATTGGTAGGAGGAGGCAGATACTTCACTTTACTATAGTCTGCTCAAAATACACAGTGGAATCCATTAATGTTTTAGCATCTTGAGCAGGTGCGTTGTAAAAGTTCTGGGTTTAGCACAAACAGGGAAATGTAAAAATGGTTTGCAAGAATCTTACACAAGTACATTTGAACTGTATATAAAAGATGGACATAGCTTTAAGGTCTGAAAAGTGAAGCCAAAGTGGAAGTGCACTAAGACTGCCTTCTTCCTCACAGTGGCATTTACTGCGACTGCAAAACAACTCTTGATTGTATCTATGGGAAAATGGCCCTCAGATCCCGTGGTCTGTGACATCAGTAAACACTTTACTGATGAGATGATGGGTTCAAACTAATGAGCCCAAACCAGGGATACAACTTGAGCTTCAATCTGTAAATTACAGTCCCCACAAAGGAGGGTAAACCAGGGTATGCTCATGGTATAATGAGTAGTGACTGACGATGTACTAACAATTGATGATCTAATGATTGACGAGTCATTAGCTAGTGAGCATGCACAGTGGATCTGACTGGTTTCACAGGCAGAGCCACCCCATGCTTGGTACATCTGGTTTTGAAAAGCATGTTGTCAATCAGCCACGACACTGTGACTATATATAATATATGATAAAGAATGAAAAAACCTTACCATAAGCTTTGTAGAGGATAAGAGCTGCGAATAACAATTGTATTTAAAGAAAATTTTAAGTGAGCAGCACGGTGGTGCAGTGGTTAGCACTGCTGCCTCACAGTTAGAATACCATCTGGAAGGCCTGGGTTCGATTCCACCTTGGCCCAGGCCTCTCCCTCTCTCTGTGTGGAGTTTGCATGTTCTCCCCGAGCTTGCGCGGGTTTCTTCCGGGTACTCCGGTTTCCTCCCACAGTCCAAAGACATGCACTTACTGGGGTTAGGTTAATTGGCTACACTAAATTGCCCATAGGTTTGAATGTGAGTGTGAAAGGTTGTTTGTTTCTCTGTGTTGGCCCTGCGACAGGCTGTCGACCTGTTCAGGGTTTGCCTATGACAGCTGGGATGGGCTCCAGCCCCCTTGCGACCCTGAACAGGATGAGTGTAAGTGAATGGATGGATGGAAAATTTTAAGTCACACTGAAAAGCTACTTTTGGCTGCTCCCTCATCACAACTTATTGCTACAGTGAGTTTTATGACAAATGTTCTTCCTGACTCAACCCCAAAGGGGGGGAAAAAAACAAACTGAGCATATTTAGATATTTGGGTTGGCCTGGTAAGCATTTAAATGTAACTGCAATCAAATTGTTCATACATCAAACAACTGCCATAACTTTTTTTTGAGAGCTGCCAAATATTTAGGTTTACAGTATATGGTCACTAGTACTTCCCATGGCCTGCATTTGTAATATAACCATTTGCTTTAAATTGCTTAAAATTCACTCTCCCTAGTCTAGTTACTATGATAAATTAAGTCCTAAATGCTCAAACATCAACAATAAAAATCCAGTAATAAATAATAGTATGACACCAGTGAGTACTTAAACTGAGCAAATAATTCTTAAATAATATTTGGAATGTAGAAATTGGGCACTGAATGCTGTGTATTTGCACTGCTGGCACATATATATATATACTCTAAACAGATTCCAGCATGGGATGAAGTTTTTTTTTTTTATGACATATAAACTGATATTCATCCTTTAAATAGTAAAATAATTTTTAATTGAGAACTTCTTCTTAGAAATGAAATGAAATGAAATCCTTCAACTCCTGAAGTAGGACTCACCTCATTCAGCTCTATGAAAGAGTGCTGGGTGCAGCTGACACACTCCCCCTTGTCAGAACTGGCAAACCGACATCGGACCTTGTCCCCATCCAAGTCTTTCACAGACAGATGGAAGGGCTGAGGGCAGTTCACACGGGCCCTAATCACACAGGACAGCGAGTGTTGGTAGCATGCAGAACAAAAAGATGATCAGGCTCTCAAAACGTAAATACAATCACAACAGAAAAGAAAACAAAATCAAAAGTGGTTTTGGTGCAGTCTGTACAACTGAAAGACAAAGCACCACTCTGAAGAAACCTTTGAGAAGCAGGGCAGTTTATCTTGGCTGAAGCCAGTAACATGTCAGAATCTTGCCTTGTTGGTGACACCTGATCCTAAACTTGGCCCACAGCAACAGCTGCCTTCTGGAGCTAAAAATGGCACTACAAGCGGTGAGAGTAACAGCTAAACAATCAGCTGAAACTTGCTGAGTAAACCTGCAGGCTCAGGTCTCAATATGATATCATGTGGCCTTTTAGTTATTTAAGGAAGTAGCTTTGCCCCAAATGATCTGAGCAACCAGGCCACTCAAAACTTTAAAAATCTATTTCATGTGAGAACTTCTATGGATCCTTCACTCATTCAAATCTATGTAGCTTATATTTCTTTATGATAGCCTAGTTTTCCTTAACTTATTTAACACAAATGGAGCTAATGTCTGAATAAAGGAGACCCCCCAAAAGGGTCTGTGAGAAAGAAAGTAGAGAGTATGTGAGTGGTTCTGTACATTACCTTAGTGGAGGAGGGAGAGCTACAAAAGCAGGGTGGTTGAGTCTCCCATTGTTTGCCCGAATCTTTGGTCCAGCATTCATTGATACATAAAACTCTGTGTTGGACCTAAAACAGTCCCCAAAAGAAGTTGTATTAATGGTTTCCCCATTAAATTAAATAAATAACATCCCTGATCTGGAGCTTGCTGCACATATAACTGGCTTAAAGGAAGGAGAAGCTTAAACAGCTTGTTTCAAACAAAGGATGAACTGCACCAAGGTTGAGTACAATCTATATGAGGATTTATATCTCTGAATCATGCAAAGCTAATCTAGTAGCCTAAAAAAGGAACTGGAAATGAGCTTTCTACAGTCTCACAAGAGTTATATTGAGACCAAATAGACTGCACATTTTTTTTAAAGATGAAAATTAGAGCTGAGTATTTAAAATGCAAAAAAAGAAAAAAAAAAGAAAAATTTAAGATGTCTGAGGTCACGTGTCCTCACGATGTAAGTAGGCCTCATACCCTAAATTGATGGTAGCGTTGTAAATACTGGGGACAGTTTTCTGCCACTGGCGGACACACCAGTCAGAGGGTTTGGTGCCAGTGAAAGGTAACGGGGTGGTGTAGACCAGACAGTCCTCTCCTGGAGCACAGAGTCCAGACAAAGATGGACAAGGACTGGGAGCAATGACGCTAAAATATGCCCGAACCTGCAAGAAGCAAAGAGACAAAATGACATGCTCCCTCATGTGTGCACTAACCAGTATTTAAAAAATGACCATAAAAAAAAAGAGGGAAAACGATGCTCACTGTTTTCCCTCCATCGCTGTTGAGGGGCACAACATGAACTGTCAGGCCAAGAGAAGAGGCTTCGCAGGCTGGGCCTAACATCAACAGAGTCAGGCCCTGCAATAGGATATGCAATTTGAATCTGTCCAGCATCTCCGCTCCTCAGTCAAACATGGAGTCTGAACTTTTGGGAAACACAAAACAGAAAAGTTAAGTAGTCAGGAGTCAGACCGTGATGAACCCTGAAATATCTACATCAGTCTTGGCTGCCTTGCCTTTCTGAAACAAGGCAAGGCAGCCAAGACTAATGAATGTTTGAAAGGGTGAAGACTGAAACATCAACTGCAACCTTGTATCAAAACTCATTTTATTGGAAACATTTTATTAGTCACAAATTAATAAAGACTAATTATGATTAATAATCTCAAGTAGGATCAAAACAGAAAGACCATGACATACCTGCTGTTGCTGCTCTTCCTAGCGCTGGCTGTCCTCCAAATATGACACCAATCTCAATACACGATCCTGAGAGGTGAAAAAGAACCTCTGAAATCACGACAACCTCACAGAACAATCACTAGCAGGTCTTAATAAATAAAATAAAATGAAAAAGAACAAAGAAGCAGTTCCTTTCAGTTTCAGCTTCTTGTATTTTACCCATCGCAGCAGAATTAACCTGCCTGACACTGACAAGTACAGCTGGTCTTTGCAAGGGGGCAACCACCTAACTGATGATTAAAAAACATATACAAAACAGCAAACACAAATACGTCCACCATATGAAACCCTAAATAAGAATAGTGGGACACTACAAAGGAAAAAAGCAATAAAAAATATCCTGGCATGGAAAAATGCAAAACTCCATGTCTGGGTGTAAAAAGCCACTACAGGCCAACAACAAAAACAAGGAACATGATGGTGGGAGCAACATGGTGTGGTGGTGTTTGTATTATATGAATTGTTAATAAGAAACATTCCAGCTGTCAGTAGGTAAATTGATAGTTTGCCACGTACTCCACTTCCAATCATTATTCAAATTCCACAGGTTTTTATTAAATTAGCTGCAGGCTAAGGTGCAGCTGCTTCCTCTCTCACCTGTGGTGAGAACAAAGATCGAGATCACTGACAGCGACTTATGAAACTCATGTCATGTCACTGATGTTGGGAATAGTGTTCATTTCATTTGTTTCCACTGATGTTTGTGTGCAAAGTAAATTGATGGCACATTGCTGTTTAACAGAAATAGTTTGACATATGTTTGTTTTTGCTAAAAAAGTTCGGTGACTCTCAGAATCTAAATCAGTGGTGCCAGCTCATTTTACATCGTGGACCGCTTGTGAATTCAAAGAAAATGTTTTACTGTGTAAAAGAAAAAAAAAAATCCTATCAAAATGGTGAAAAAAGGAACTGCTGTTATTAAATTGACTAATAAAAAAATGTTTTTTTCTTACTTTGGTGTATGAGAGACCATGGGTTATTTCTGTCAGTAAGACTGTAAAACTGATGAAACTGCAGACAAAGGCCCAAAAAGTTTGCCCTTCTTTGAAAATTCCTTTGAAATTTCCACATTTTCAGAGCCATCCAGTGGGCTGGATTACATCAGTTTGTCAAATATACGGCAGGCCAAACTGACTTAGAAAAAATATTGAACTGATGTTTTGTATAGTGATCCTCCTGGGAACCGAGAAAAATAAGTGTTTTCTTTCCAATTTCCTACATCCTTGGGGTCAAAGAAACATCTCACAATTTAGACTTTTTCAAATTTATTTTTAAATAATTTCTTTCAGCAGGTCCGCTGTTGTGTACAACAGGACAGTGTTCATAGAAAATAAATACCTGACGATATAACTAATTATAGTCATTAACCAACAATACAAAATAAAAACAAAAAAAAACACTCCATAGGGCAACACAATGTGTGATATGTTATTCTGGACCCCCTATTGATAATGCAGATTCTTCTTTAAGACAATCTGGCTTACACGGCCACACCCCACAGCTTATCCATAAAACAGCTGGGCTGGTGTGAAGTTACTGATAGTTTCATGGGAATGTGTCTCTGAATGGACTTAAAACAAAAGAGTCTCTCATTTAAAGAATTAAGGTACAACATAACACGTGTTCTTTATGTCTCCACTTCATTAGATATTCCATATGCATGATGTAACTCTCTGAGACACCCCGAAAGAAGATGGTGCAGCCCAATATCTTAACCACCACAGCTCAAGTACATGAGCTATGCACAAATGTACACATTTACATGGCAACCAGGTCAGGACCCTACAAGATGTGAAGGCCAAACCTGAGAGGCAGAGGGGCTATTGGTGTGCAAAATGCAAGACTGGCACCAAGAAGACCCTGCAAAGATGCAGAGGAAAAGCCCAGAATGGTGCTGTGATTGGTCCACAAGATGCTAGATTGACCAAGGAGACAATGCCCAGTTGGCTACCACTGAGATGCACCCAGCACCTGCTCTCCAAAAGGAGGGACTGTCTGGCACATTAAGATGGTAGAATCTGGAAAATCTGGACTCACATGACCATGTTGCAGCAGCACAAATGGCGCTTGACAAGGCCCATGAAGTGGCCACACCTTGGGGTGAGTGGCACCATACTTGGGATGGGAGGAGAGTTCCCAAAAATGCATGCCTTTGGTGAATGGCCTCTATAACCCGATGGGACAGCCTGGGCTTTGACTGTTTGGGTGTGCCCAAGATCCCAGAGTTGAAGCAAACTGGGACAGGAGTACTTGGATAGAGCCTTTGGTAGAAATGCAGGGTTAGGCCAAAGGATACTCCTGATCCTTCTGGCAAAAACCTGCAGCAATCACTGTGAAACCTCCTGGCAAATGTTATGACGACGATGAAAGAAGAAGCAGCTATCAGAAAAGCTGTTTTAAGGGAATTTAAAATTTGCATAGTTGAGGGGATCAAGAGGGGATGCTGCAGAGTGCCAGAGACTTTGGGGGTTCCATGGGGGAACCAAGGCTCCAGACATGTGAACTGTAAGCCTGTGGGCACCTTTGAGAAACTGGGAAATCAGAGCTGATTCATCCCGATTGAGTGCTGATTGACCAACATGAACTGCCTGAATCACTGTCACCATACCACACAGGGTAACTGCAGATTTGCCCGCCTCCAGCTATCCTGGCTGTGGCCTCAGAGAGCTGATCTGGTGGACTGCACAACAGGAGGCAAACAGTGCCCAGCCAGCCTTAGTGGATGATGCAAAGTCTTGTACTTTTGTACTTTCTTGTAAAGAATCCTCTCTGCTTCAGCCGTGTTACCAACAAGGATTAGGTATCAAAGTACATAAAGATGGTCCTGACATCCATTACAATTGACATTTATTCAAAGACCATTATTTCAACACATAAATGACTCAACAGTTTAAAACTTAAAATACTCTTCCTGAAACTCTTACAAAAAAATAATTTATAACATGATTAAAACAACAAAAAGTAACAATATTTGACTTCTCCTATCGAGAACTATTATATACTATAGAATCTCCTATTTTTCTATTGAGAACAAAATAAAGTTCCCAACATGCCAGCCTGTCATACGACACATCCTCAGAAAGCCGAGGATGTCCTCTTTAGAGTACAACAGGATTTAATTGAGTTCCTTGAAAATATTAAAAGTTATGCATGAAAATGTAATGTCCACTACAGAGGACAAAAGTCTATGGGCCGGGTCCCAAGAGAATCTAGCTCCGATATGTAATGAAAGTGTGCTGAGGGTACTACATCTTTTGACCCAACAAAGCCAAGGTCCTATTAACTTCTCATCTGTGATCTACAGGTGCTGGCCATAAAATTAGAATATCATGAAAAGTTTATTTATTTCAGTAATTTAATTCAAAAAGTGAAACTTGTATATTGTATTCATACTTCACACACAGACAAATGTTTATTTCTTTTAATTTTGATGATTATAACTGACAACTAATGAAAACCCCAAATTCAGTATCTCAGAAAATTAGAATATTGCGAAAAGGTTCAATACTGAAGACACCTGGTGCCACACTCTAATCAGCGAAATAACTCAAAACACTGTTTGCTGAGGTCCAAGGTCAACGCAGCCGTCTACCAGGAAGTTTTAGAGCACTTCATGCTTCCTGCTGCTGACGAACTGTATGGAGATGCAGATTTCATTTTCCAACAGGACTTGGCACCTGTACACAGTTCCAAAGCTACCAGTAGCTGGTTTAAGGACCACAGTATCCCTGTTCTTAATTGGCCAGCAAACTCGCCTGACCTTAACCACATAGAAAATCTATGGGCTATTGTGAAGAGGAAGATGTGATACACCAGACCCAACAATTAAGAGCTGAAAGCCACTATCAGAGCAACCTGGGCTCTCATAACACCTGAGCAGTGCCACAGACTGATCGACTCCATGCCACGCCACATTGCTTCAGTAATCCAGGCAAAAGGAGCCCCAACTAAGTACTGAGTGCTGTACATGTTCATACTTTTCAGTTGGCCAACATTTCTAAAAATCCTTTTTTGTATTGGTCTTAATATTCTAATTTTCTGAGATACTGAATTTGGGGTTTTCATTAGTTGTCAGTTATAATCATCAAAATTAAAGGAAATAAACATCTGAACAATATCAGTCTGTGTGTAATGAATATACAAGTGTCACTTTTTGAATGGATTTACTGAAATAAACTTTTTCATGATATTCTAATTTTATGGCCAGCACCTGTAGATTGACTAAAAGTGGTAGTTTCTCTTTTCTGGCACAAAAAGGATTTGAGTGTTGGACTGATCAATACTTCTGGACTATGCTTAAAGATAAGTCCATACAAGGAAACCATAAAACACTAGCAATTCTGCCAAGTGGTCAAATCTTCAGCTAGAATTATGCCAGATATTTGACCCTGTATGTATAATTTTTGACTGTGTGGATTAGAAAGAAAAAAAATCCAGAATAAATTAAAACTTCTGCAGCCAAGATGTATGCTGTACAATCATCCCAACTCAAACTACCACAGAATAAAACCCAAATACAGTAAACAGATTTTTAAATTCATCAGACAAGAATAAAAGTATACCTTTACCGTAATGTGGCTTCAAATGTTCATTTCAAAGTCCAACTTAATATGTAAACTGAAAGCACTTATGTCTTGAAGTTGAGGTGGAGCTTAACTAAATGTGAGCAGTGACAGAATGAAGTTAAACTGGATCAACCAGAGGCTATAGAAAACAACAGCATGACAAGAGAAGGACTCCGAGAAGAATCTGTATACCCAAACTAAATGAGCTCTGAGTATTACGCCATATCTTGTGCATGTGTCACCTGTTGCAAGTCTCTTGTGTTAAAGACAGCAAGTGGACCCAAAGAAAATACACACAAAAAGCACAACTGAAGACAGATGCTTATTTATTGAAAGAGCATGAATGTCATCTTTGGAGGAATGATGGGTAGAAAAGTAATTGTTACATGGTTAAAGAAAATGAAAAAAGAAAAAGTCAATGCCAAAATTGTGGTCCTGTCTTGCCAAAAAGCATCTGTGGTCCCTTCTAGTAGTCACATGACAGTATTCATAGAGGCTAAGAAAAAGGCTCATCTTTTCACTGAGGCTGATTGTTTCCTTTCTGGAAAAATTTCTATTAATAAAATTTTATAAACAAGCTTGTTGGTCAGTACAAGCCCAAGAGAGAAAGGTGCCTGTTCTGGATGAGAAGTCCTGGAGTTTGGTCAGAGGAGAAGGAGGCGGCCATCTGGTACATTGGACCTTGCAAGAAGAAGGTACCATCTTAACTCCTTACACCTTCTGTCACAGGGCCAGAGATAACACATCTGACAACTACTGTCCGTTTTTCACATTCAGCATTTTCTCCTGTAGTGGGGGGGGGGATTGTAAAGAATTAGAATAACTGAGATAGCTAGGACATTAACATGCAAGACAGCGTAAAGCAAGTGTAACATTTGTTTTTACTTTGATCATGGTCTCCAGCTTTACAGCGTCAGCAGCAAACTTTCGGATGCCGTCAGACAGTTTCTCCACAGCCATGCGGTCTTCATTGTGCTGCCAGCGGAAAGCCTTCTCATCGAGGTGGATCTTCTCCAGATCACAGGCTTTGGCTGCAAAAAAACAAAAAACAGGTTTAATGTAGGAACACAGATGGCCTGCTTACATCCTGCATCTGAAAAAAAATTCTGTGCATTAGAGAAAGTGTCCCCATTATTTGATGAAACAAATCAGGGATAATTATCCATCAAGAGTTTTGCAAAATAAAAACACAAAGATTGTGTATAGGTGATAGTTGTCCATCTAGCTGCGCCAGCACATCTAGAAAGTCAGGTCTAGTTTTTTTCACATTAAAACAAAAAAAA